>JAEIFU010001624.1:0-62908 GCA_018904235.1 Lordiphosa stackelbergi | reverse complement strand
TTGTAACGCACAGAGGAAACATCTCCGACCACACTAAAGTATATATATTCTAGATCAGCATGACGGGGCGGGTTGTGCAACCTTCCCGTCTGTCCCGTCTGTCCGTCTGTCCGTCTGTCCGTCTGTCAATCATCCGTCCGTCTGTTTCTATGCTATCTCCTCCGTCAGTTTTCAAAGCTATCTCAACCAAACTTTGCACGAAGTCTTTTGGTATAAATACGCTGCACATTTGTCGAACCGGCCGGATCGGATGACTATAACAGCTGCCACAGAACGATCCGGTTGAAAAAGTGGTTTTAATTGAGGGCGCTTTTTTTGTTTTCAAATGCTAGCTCCCAACGCCGTATTTATAAGTTTTCTATGCTTTCACGCAAAGATTTCAGCAAGTTTTATGCATTAAAATCGAGCAACTATATAATATAACTGCCATACAAAAGATAGGTCTGATAAGTCTTAGTGAGAAAAACTTTTTTTGTTTTCAATGCTATCTTCCCATTGTATTTATAAGTTTTCTATGCTTTTCACATAATTTTGGCAAGTTTTAGCCGTCAGACAGCTATATAGTATAGCTGCCATACAAAGATAGAGTCTGAAGAAAAGTCTTGCGTGGAAACCTTGTTCAATCTTTGTCAAACAAAAGCGACATGGATCTGCATTATCATTATCTCTCATATACCTGAGTTTTGCCAGGAGATCTGGTTGATTTAAATCGGATGACTATAATATAAGCTGCCATAGGAACGATCGGTCCAAAATGTGGTTTAGTGAAAAACTTTTTTTGATGAATATATCGTATTGCCCTTATATAAAAACTGGCAGCATATATCATGCTCCAAGGGTATATAAACTTCAGTACAGCCAGTTAAGCCCTCTATTTTTTTAATTGTTTTTTACCAGATTTGGTATGAATCGGAATGCTTTATCATTTAAAACAAGTAGATAGATTTGCAGTCGAGTAGCCCGACTTCAATATACCCTGTACAATTGACAACGAGAGTATAAGTTAAGTCGGCTCTAACCGACTTCGATAAACCGTTATCATGAAAAACATGTTTAACAGTGCTCCTGCTTTCCTTAGGAAAAGTATCCGAAAAGTATGCAACATTTTTTTTAGGGTGGGTGGGGTGGTAGCGGGGGCTTGGATCGCATTTTTGCTCATAACTTCTGAACCGTTCATCCGATTTTTATCATTTCTTCGGCAAATCGATTTATTTTGCTAATTACTAACTATCTCTCGAAAGTACGAATCGTCTATCTTCAAAACTGTGGGAGATATAACGTTTTCCAAATTGCGGGGCGGGGGGGGCGTGGCCAAAATTTGAAACAAACTTGATCAGCGTACAGATAAAAGAAGCATTTGTCCCATACATGTCAAACCTCTATCTTTTACCATCTCTGAGATCGACGCGTTCATACAGACAGACGGACGGACAGACGGACAGACGGACATGGCTAAATCGACTCGGCTGTTGATGCTGATCAAGAATATATATACTTTATAGGGTCGGAAATGTTTCCTTCTCCCTGTTACATACATTTGCACAACTTCAGATCCCCTTTTACCCATTTTCAATGGTACAGGGTATAAAAAATGAAACCAAGAAGTTCATTATGCCCGCAAAACATTTATTGATTAAGAAATGTTCTGTACAGCGAAACTTATTTTATAACTTTTGAATAACCAGAAGGATGTCCGAAACTTTTTTTGTTTTCTTTTCTTCCGTATAATCAACTTCAAGTCGTCGTTTGAGCTTTGTCCACCAAAAGCTCACTATAACACATAACCAGTCCTTGTTTGGTCTTAAAATCCTTTCGCGGCATTTCTGTTCTCTCTATTTCACATGAGAAATTTTGGTGTTGATATTTTAATGCGCTCCAGCTAATTTGACATTTGCTAATTTTATACCCTTGCAAAGGGTATTATAATTGCCCAGAAGTTTGCAACGCATAAATATTCATTTCCGACCCTATAAACCTATATATATTCTTGATCAGGACGACGAGCTGAGTCGATTGAGCTTTTGTCCGTCCGTCTGTCTGTCCGTCTGTCTGTCCGTCTGCCATCTGTCTGTCCGTCTGTTTCTCGGACGTCTCAGTTCAAAAGTATCAGCTGACTTTGCACAGAGTCTTCTTTTTACTCTTTTATTATCATCAAGATGGGGGGCGGATCTGGATAAAACTCTCTTATAGCTGCCATAGAACAACTCAAGATCGATGGGTCCCCCAAATCTTTGTGTTGGAACGGCTCCACGCTTCAGCGATTATTAATATTATTCGCTTTCACATAGATTTGAAGTTTGTCGAAATCGGACCACTATATCTGCCACCAGCTGTCAGGAACTATCGGTCGAAAAGTGGTTTTAATGGGAAACGCGGGGCGCATGTCGCGGTGTGTGCTCTGCGACTATTAATATTATTACGCTTTAGCGTTGGAAGTTTTGGTCAAGATGACCCATCTTATAGCTGTCATAAAAACCTTGGTCAAAAATTTGGTTTTCTCTTGAAAATTGTTTGTTTTAAACCTGCGGAAACCTGCAGATGATTTTGGACATTTTCACATCGTCAAGCATTTAACTAATTTTTCAAAAATACATTTACACCGAACCCGGTCGAACCTCAAAAGTTCAGCTCTATAAAAGATTAATTTATTATTATAGTTTTGTTTCTTAAAACATACCTTTTCTAATTATAGAAGCAACAAAATAATTGCAATAACTGATTTGCTAAATCTAACACAAATTCAAGCACTTGCTCAGAATTGTCGGGAAAGGGGTTGGCAACGTCTGGTAGAGCATATGATGTGTTTGAAGCTTCACAGCTGTGCGAATATTGAGAGAGGGAAAATCGAAAAGTGTTTTTGGCTTATCAGATATATTAGTTACCGATTACTAATCGATGATGGTGCCAATATTTATTTTGAAATTTGAATTAATCGCCGCTAAATCAGCCGTTTCTCCCACTGTGCACCGGTTCCATTTATAACGAGGTTTTTTTAATCAATCGAAACTGTAGATTCGTTTCGGTTTAGTGGTACATTCTTACTGTTTGAGTAGAAATTTTGGTCTCTTAACTATTATTATTTAAAGCCTATATTCAGATGAAGTAAAAATTATTTTCGTCGCAGTGCTTCGTATGAAAAAGACAGTTGTTCAAAAGCATTTAGCTTGAAAAGTAAATGTTTCTATTTACTTAAAACAGGGGCCGGCAAAACACACATGCACATATTGGCGTTGCGTGTGTGTGCTTAGCCACGCGAGAGTGCGCTTATTAATCACTTATTTGTTGTTGCAAAAGACATCAGTATAAGCTCGTATACTGTCGGTGTGTCGACGTCGCTGCCGCAGAGCGGTATTTTATACACAGAAGATAAGAACGTACCGGACTCTGATATAAAGCATTGTAACGAAAAATAGAAGGGTTACTGGATCTGAGAATAGGATTTAAATTAAATCCGTAAAAACCTTAAGATATTAACATTAATGTACTAAATTACATAAAGACGGATATGCCGACGCCGTTTCAGGATTATCTTGGAGGGCAGAAATGCATAAAATATAGTAAGCACATTCAGAGCCGCGCTTTTTTCGATATCATAGCAATTTGGATTAACAAACCTTGAAGAACACGTGACAGTATCTTTACAAACGGTGAATAGTGCAATGATTAAGGTGGTGAAACAGAATGCCAAGCAATAAATATACGAATATATAAAATAAAATTGTAGGAAATAGAGATAATTAAATGTTGTGAATCAACTGGTAGTAGACTGGAACACCAAATGCTGTCCTTTAAAAAAAATTTGCTAGATGGGCTAGAATGAAGCTTGTCGTTTCGAACTATTTTGGGGCTATAGTACTTTACGTTTTGTTTGGTTTGTTTGAAGGTTCTATATTGGTTCGTAATTCAATTCATATGTACACAGCATCAATAGAATCCATAAAAAATTATGTGCATATATTTGCATAGAAGGGAAAACAAACAATTGCTGTGTTTTAATTAACTTAAGTAGATAAATATTTTTGTTTCGAATTTTAAATGATCTTATTAAATCAATCTCTTCAACTTTATTCATGTGGAAATGCATATTTCTTAGCCCATCACATGACATAATTGATCTTATCTCAAAAAAGTATAAAAATCTGCATTCATTAGAACAGGAGTTAGTTGTTATTCAAAAACAAACAATACATTAGCAGACTTTGCTGTGCAAGGGGTCATATTTCATTTGTATTTTTAGAACTTGCAAAATAATTATGTCAAAATAATTTCATTTCTCCACTTTGTCGCACGAGAAGCTTCTATGTTTTAAAACTATTCAAATAAAGTATTGCAGCTGTCTGAAATTAAGAATTCCCTTCTGGTTTTATAACGCTTTAAGCGCTATTCAGAGAATATTTTCATATTTTTGGGATGGAGCAGTTCCCAACAAAATCTCTTTTCCAATTTGATATTCTCATATTTTATAATTGGCATTTTCTTTTGTGATAGAAATAAATTTTAATATTTTGATTGAGAGAAATTTTAAAGCTTTATCTTAATATTGCTTAATAAGTAGCTGTTTACTCCTTTACAATTTCTTCCTATATACATTTATTGTCTCCAACTTCCAGTGCATTTTCCGCCCTCATAAAAAAGCGAAAAAAAAATGAATGACAGTCATAGGAGAAGCAGGCTGTTGCTGCAATATTTTGCATTGCTCAATCCCCGGCCAACTCTTGCTCTCCTCTCAATTTTGTTGTTGTTGTACATTTGGCGGGGGAAAACAAACAGAAAAGCTGAAGAAGCACAGACGTTTCCAAATTTTAGTCAGTTTTTTTAGTTTATGTGGATTTTACTTAACATTTGATTGCACTTTTTTTAGTGTTAGACAAAAATTAACACAACCAAAATTTTGTGAATAACTTCTTTCTTTGGTTACTTTTTCCATGTGTTTGGTCAATACACACACACTCGCACACAGATATATATTGTATATAGGTGAGCACTTCACTTGACTGCTTCATGCTTGGCAGCAGCAGCCCCGCTGCTCAAGTTTGTGTCTGAAGTCTTTCGTTTTTCTTTGCGTTTCTATTTTTTTGTTTTTGTTTTTTTTTTTAACGTACCAAATTACACAAAATTTTTGCTGAGTTCACTTCATGAGGCAAATTAAATTACAATTGCTTGAAATAATTTTGTGTGGTCATTTTTAGAGTTTATAAAAAGTTGGTAAAATATTTCAAACTGAAAACAATTTGTTTTGTTTTTTTACACTTTTTCATTATTAAAATTTTGAAACTAAAAAATTATATAAATTTGTTTTTCCTGTGCGTACCGTATTTTGTTGTCAGCAAATTTCGTTTGCGTTGTTTCAACTCTCTTCTAACTGCTCCTGGTGCGCATGCGCACTATTTTTGATGTTGCAATTTTCTTCCAAATTGGTTTTTTTCTTTGTATTTTTCTTTCTTCGCTTTTCGCGCTACTTGCACGTTTGCCTTAACTGAAACTCAAAGTTGGGTTTTTCGCGTTTTCAACCGTCTCCGCTTGCCCCAAGTGTAGCTCGCAAGCTCCGTTTATCGACTGAGCACAACAAGTGGCCGATTCGACGCTCGCAAGCTCAGCTTTCGCAGTGCTTTGACAGCAGGCAGCGTCAACACCAACAAAACTGCGGCGACGTTTTGTTTTCTTTTTAGTCTTACGGTACAAAAATACAGATTTAAAAAAATTAAATGCGAATTTTTGTTGCTTCCTTTCTATAAAGTAAGCAAAAAACACATTTTATAAGATGGATTGAATGAAATAAAAATATAATTAGCAGTTTTTTGTACAATTATTGTATCAAATTACAACCATTTAGTGAAATTGATAATTCTAAGAACTAACTTTGTTTGTTTTTGGCGGAATAATGTTAACAGAAAATACTTTTGAATAAAATTTACTTGGAAGATCTCTAACCTATTTTGCACCTTCTGTTTCATTGCAGGTATGTTAATTATTTTGAAGACAAGTTTCTAATAGGAACAATAATTATTATTCTATGGTGAGTGTCATTTAGTTATGCCATATAAATTGCGCATTTATTGCTTTATTTTTTTTTTAATTTTATATACGGTCTCATTAATAGAGGAAACATTTTGAAGCCAATTAGAATTATTCGTCCCATAAATTGTTGTATTCATTAGATCAAAATCTATTCATTTTTCAATAACGTTTCATTTACATTTCCAGTTGCACAAAATAATGATAAGAAAAACACAATTGTCATGTCAGCAAAGTATTATCTTCATAATTATCCACATGCAAAATACTTGTAAGAGGAACAATAGTGTTTTCCATTTCAACACGAAGTGGTACTCATCATAATTTCTATTAAGAATCATTTGCCTTAATTTGTTTTGTGATTCACGTGGTCACCTTTGAACGGCCTGCCATTAGAACCAAAAGTCCAAAACACACACATATTTGGGAACAACAATGGCAGTTTTGATTTTTTTTTTGTTTGGGCGGGTCTACTCGAAAAGTTTATGATTTAGACTATAATTGTTGAGATAAAATTATAGCCAAGCAAAGTTTTCCCAGAAGTAATTATGCTTTTAATTCGGAGAATGTCAAAAGGGTAGTTCAGTAATCTCTTAGTGACTTTTTGAATGACCTAGCAGATCTACGCCTCAGTACTGAATTTGTCAGTGCTGATTTAGAGTTGAGAAGCAGGAATTGCTCCAATTGATGACTGATTTCAGTACAACCCATTAAACTAACAAATGAGTTCAGTACTGAAATCATGCCTAAAAGAAGCGAATTCATGACTAAAATGCAGGTGAAACCAGCCATGAATTCAGTACCATCAGAGCTGATTCAGCTTTGATTCAGTACTCAGCCGTACTGATGGCAAAATATATTTTTTATATCAAAATCTTATCCTTTCTTTTTGAGGTTTTAGAAATGGAATACATTCACAGAGGCATAAACCAAAGACGAATGTACCCAACAGCTTCGAATAACAATCACTGCCTATCGTCTTTTCCACCTTTTTTGTGCCCTCTTCATCTGCACTGCAGCCTTTTTGGGAGGTCGTTCGCTAAGAAAAGACTGTTTTTTGGTGTCTGCCGTATTGTGATGGAGCCAAGCTTCGTCTACGGCTACGATATCACCAACCTGAACGTTCCACGTCAATTATTTTGGTACGACTGGTGCAAATCAGAATTATGTTAAATATTTTTGTACTATTGAAGCGATTCTGAGTCCTTATAGTATTTATTAAGCCTTTCCTTCGTTCTTTTTCCCTTCCCCAACCAGGCTTAAAAAGAACTAATTGACGGAGCTTGCTCAAAATATTGTCTATTAACAGATGGTACTTGGCTGGAACCGTATTGCCAACCGATCCTAAATCGAAAACCCACTTAATTCGGTTCATGCCTGATTTGTTGATTGAACCAATCCCTGAAAGCTAATAACCTCGGATTAAGAAACGGATCAACGGGTGTCACAGAAATCTCTAGAGATTTTGACCTTGGTTGGTTTGCAAATAGCTCGAAAATCCGTCGGTGTCCCAGAACATCAAGAGATTTAATTTTCTTATTTGAAAATCTAGTTAGAACAGAAACTGTTCCAATTAAAATTCCATCGCTAAAAACAGGGCTGCATCTCTCGCAAAAAAATTTCCCTAATTTTAGTTATGGATTAATTTGATGTTCAACTGAAATTTTTTGATTATGATAAATGTTTTATGATGCATTTTTAAATTATAGTTTAAATTTAATTCACATTCTTTATAAATAAAATAAAAAATTTAAATATTTGTTGGCGCCAAACATGAAGTATAACTCTCCAGCCCTTAATGCGCTGGCTGCCAACGAGATGGAGCCACAATCGCTAAACGGCGCCACCGATGTGGTTGGTTTAGATTGACATGAAAGACTTTGGTCGTTTTTCTTAATAATTAATGAAACGCAAATTTCAATGTTTAAACTAAA
This sequence comes from Lordiphosa stackelbergi, assembly GCA_018904235.1. Classification (NCBI taxonomy): domain Eukaryota; kingdom Metazoa; phylum Arthropoda; class Insecta; order Diptera; family Drosophilidae; genus Lordiphosa; species Lordiphosa stackelbergi. Next base: position 54,959 of record JAEIFU010001624.1, on the reverse strand, counting down.
TGAATAATTTTTTCATTTTATGCAACCTATCCACGAAAATAATTTTTTTTTACAGTTCCAAAATTAGTTTTGCTTGTCAAAAATGTTTGAGTGGTAAATTTTGCTAAATCTCCTAACAAAACACGAGAGATTTGAAACCAACCGAAAGAGATTTCTGTGACACCGAGAATTGGTTTTGGGTTGGAATTTGGTTGGACGAGATTTCTATGACACCTCCGAATATGACCTTATTTAATTTGCTTCTCAAAAATTTCACATATCAAATAATTGTGAAAATTTTTAAAAATCCAGGTTCCTCATAAAGCCTTTGGTTGGATGCTTTTAAAACCGGTCTGTGCAGCGAACTTAAGCTTTTCAGGCCTCTAGACCAGAGGTGTCCAGAATCAGCTTACTTCCACGTTGTCACTAATACAAGCCCGACTATAATATACTCTGTACCAAGGGTAGGAGCTCTATGCAGTGCTGCTGCTGCGCTCATCTCTTAGTTGCTCTCTCTCTCCCTCTTTCACTCTCTCTCTCTCCCTCTCTCTCGCTCTAAGATTGTGCAGCGTTGGTTGTGCAAGGGTGGGAGGGGGGTGGCTGGGGGTGATTCACTTATTTGATCATAACTTGAGAACCGCTCATCCGATCTTTATCATTTCTTCGGCAAATTGATACATATTGTTAATGACTAACTATCTCTAGAAGATACGAATCATCTATCTACAAAACTGTGGGAAATATGAGGTTTTTCAAAATTTCGGGGCCTCCCGCCCGGCGTGGCGAAAATTGAAAATAAACTAGATCTGCCTGCAAGTATAAAAAGCATTTGTGCCATACATGCCAAGCCTTTATCTCTTACCATCGTTGGGATCTGTTTGTTCATACGGATGGACGGACATGGCTGTATCAACTCGGCTGTTCGATACTGATCAAGAATTTATATGCTTTATAGGGTCGGTAATTATTCCTTCTTCCCTTTACATACTCTTGCACAAACTTAATATACTCTATGAACCTTCGGTACAGAGTATAAAAATATTTCTGAAACAAAAAAAAAAACCACAAGAAATAGAAAGAGAGCGCGATTTTTGTTAATGTTTGTGTGGTTATGCTCGTGGCTGTCTGACACACACGAAACCCCGCTCAGAGAGAAAGATAAAAGACGACACATATGAAGTACTCTTAGTCATAAGCTATGCTTGAGGTCAATACGCTCGGTTATCCCTATGCCGAAAACAACATCGAATGCACGGAACCCTAGACCGAAATTTTTGAAATTTCAGTGGTTTCGAAACTTGATTTTAAGTTACAACGCTTATGAGTTTTGACTGCTTCTCAAGCTTTTAAGATTTATAGTAGGTATATTCAGTTTTATTATTTTAATGCATTCATCTGAACATTTCTGTATTATTTACTGTGCGTCTGCCGTTTGACCGCCCGAGAGAGGTATATTCTTTTTTTTAATGTTATTCAATTAACTATTGCACATTTCCTCATTTGTTTCCCACCTTCCCAATTTCAGTTCATTTTCGTGATTTCAATCTGCATACAATTAACCCATTTGTTATCCACTTACCCCCCAAATAACATTTTTTTTTCACAACTTTGCTTGTTGCGGAGATGCTGTTTCTATTGCACAAGTTTTTGGCAAAGAAAAAATAAAACAACTTATAAAAATAATATGGTTCGAAAAATATATTTTGCTTTTGTCTTACTCAAGCATAAAGTTTTATATCGTCGACACTTAACGTTGCGTTTTTAAACATAAATTTCTATGCAAAACCTAACCGAAAAGAGAGCAACTTGTTGAATGTATTTTGTTGTTGGTTTAATTTCCTGACTGTGCAGCTTCTTCATCTTCTTTGGGTCTTTAACATATACTTTGAATTTTTCGTGTTCAAGGCCAGCGTTGACGCTTTCTTTTACAATAGGCGACCTTGACGGAGCTGCGACTGCGCAAGCGCGCGTTGGCACTCAACCAAAAGACTTCGGGAGTTTGCACGCCTCTGTTATCAGAGTGAGAGAGGGAGAGATACGAAGACGACGTCGCCCGACAAATTAACCCACTTAGGGTGTGTTGAACGCATGCCACTCAGCTCACCTGTTGGTTCATCTCTCCGCTTGACTCTCAGTCGGTTGGTTTATTGATCAGCTCAGCAAATGGCAACGTTTAGCCAGTCGACTTGTAATTTTTCTTCTTTTTTTTTTTTATTTTTGGCTTAAACCCTGACCAAAAATGTCGCAAAGTTGTTGCTGGTTGTGCAATGTTTAACTAGCGCTCCCTCTGAATTGACAGAGCGGTCTTTAGGATTTTTTGTTTTTGGGAATGAACATTTAAAATGGGGTAGATTAACTACACTGATAGAAAAATGTGCATTGTTAAGGGGGTATTCTCCATGTCGAGGCTGTTTTATTGGAATTAAAAAAAAATCGTATCTGAAAACGCAAAGAGTTTTACCAACTCTGTTTTTTGTATTATGTTACAAACAGATTAGAGAAAACAAACAAATTTTTACTGCTTCGATACGTAGGCTGTTGGAAAAGTTCCTGGCCATCAAAGTGGGTGTCCAAATAAAAAGGTATAGTACTGGCGGCCATGATTGTACGTCTCCAGGTTGTGTGAAATGAAAACTAAGAATGGGGTTATAATTAGTCATGTCAGTAATGTCATTCTGGTTTGACCCTCGAAAAAGATTTTGTGCATTTTTTTGACAAATTTGCGGCCATTGAAAAAATGGAAATTCGATTTGTGACCTTTTTTTGTAGTTTAGTGTAAAAAAAAAAATGGTAAAATTTTTAAAGTTATGATTGAGGGTCAGACCAGAATGGTGACAATTCTGCGTCGATTTCACTTTAAATAATCAAAATCGGTTCAGTGTAACTGGAGATATCATGGCCACCAGCTCGAAAAACATGGTTTCGAGATAAATGCGTTTAAAGTTTGAAGTAATTTTAAAATTGCTTGTTTTATCGAAGACATTCGTCGACCAAAAAGGTTATATCTTCTGAAGTGTTTCGAATTTCAAAAAATCTAAATAAAACCGGTGAACATCTACCCTTTAGGTACATTTAGTGCTTTTCATATCGCCGTCACATAATAATCACTTTTATTTTAACTAGAAATATATTTAAAAAAATTAAAAAACAAAATCAACCATGTAATTTGAATTTGCTTTTCGTTTTTTAATACCCAAATACACACTACTTGAGTAGTAAAAAAGTAAATTAAAGATCCAAATATAACCTTAATAGACTGACTCGTGATAAAACGAAAAAGGTATGGCGCTTATCGCTTTTGCTAGAGCGCGAGAGTGAACGACTCACATCTTGTGTAGGGCAAAGAACCAATGAAAAAACAAGAACATAGCGATCAGTGCATCAGAAAACCACCAATTTAAAATCACGTCACACAACCTTTCGCTTCAAGTGTCAGCTGCACGCTAAAGTTTTTTGGATCAAGCTAAGAGGGCCATGAGATAGCGCACTACTTTGTTGTATCAAATCCGTCAATTTCTATTTTTTTTATTAAAATTAAAATTCTATAAAAAAATAACCTGCGTCTATTTCAGCGGTGGGCACTCTTCGAACTCGCCAAGACGGACTCGTAGAGGGTGCAACAGGTGCAGTGTGTGCGATCGAGATTTATTGAAAACAGTTGGTTTTCTGTTGTTGTTCGTGTTTCGTGCACACTGCTATTCTAATTGATTGATTAATTATCCATTCCAAAGATTTTAACTGTATTTAACATATTTACTCATACATTTTTTAATTAAATATGAAAAAATGGGTCTCAATTAGGGTTGTCGAATATTTAAAAAATATCTATATCGATATTTTCGGCGATATTGAAAAGTATCATTTCGATATAAATTTTTGGTGTCAAAAACATCGATAATATCGATATTTTCGATATTTTTCAATAAAAGCCCGGATCTTAACAAGGAACAAGTCTATTGAGGTAATTGAGGCGTCATTTGACGCGTTATAAGAACTACAATCTGTGCAAATGAAAAATATATTTAATGTATATTTTTTAAATTAACAAAAGTTATTTATTTTTTATTTCATATACAACATAAGAAGTTCTGAAAACTTATAATATTTATTCATGAATTTAAATTTATGAAACAAAAGCAGTGTTTACTTTTTTTAATTCATCATCTTTCAAACTAGAGCATTCGAACTACAAAGCATAAAAAAAACTTTTTCAGTTAAATCTTCAAAACTTAAAAACTTCTGATTTTACCAACCAACGTTAGACAAAGATTTTAGAAAGACGCGTTGAGTTATGTGCTAATATCGGTCATTTGGATTCTGGTGTCAGAAACCACACTTTTTATAGCCGATGCCAATCGTTCCGATGGCACAGAGCTTCCCGGTGTAATAAGATATGACAAAGCCAAATCAGAAAGCACTGGCAATGCGTCTTTCTCTGCAATCCAGAACTTAATAGAGTCCCGTTCCAGGGCAAGCAACGGTAAATTCCAATAGTACTCCAATAATTTATTCTCTTGTCCTGGTGGTTGTTGAGATATCATGGCGGTATTGTGATCAGCGAAGAGCGATCCTTCAAAAATTACGTCTTCAGATGTCGCACACTTGTGTTTAAACTTTAAAGGAGAACAATATGTGTGCAGCATGGCTATAGGCGACTGCCACTGTTTGACGATAGTCGTCATGCTGCAATCATGTTATTCTTTACTGTTTTTAAAAATGAGGTGCATTGCAGTCAAGCATCTCCATGCTTTGCGATTAAGTGCTCCTTTATGTTTGTTGAGTTGCCATGGTCCTTGCAACTTTTTGTACAGTTTACAGTTAATAAAACAACTTTTAAACATTGTGCCTTTCATGCCTAGAGCACAAGAAACAGTTATTCGCAACATTGTGACTGAAGGCTTAAACAAAAATATCCCAGAAAAATATCACCAAAAATATTCGATATCCGATATATCGCCTCCGAAAAATATTCGATAATGATATTCTTCATTTTGGGCAAAATATCGATATTTCGATATATCGATAATATTTTCGACAACCCTAGTCTCAATTCAAATCATTTATATTCACAGCTTTATTTACAAACTTATTAAATATTGGTCGTGCTAAAACCTTAGTGTCAAAAACTGGATTTCATTTTATTTTAGTGTACGTCAAATCAAAACTTAATCACTTTTTTTATTGAAACTTATTTATTGTTAGGGTATTCAAATTGTGGTCATTTTGTAGTAGTTTTATTTACCAAATTTATTTGGTTGAATTGGTGTAAAAATGCTCGCTCTTCTCTATTTCTTTGTTTATTTATTATCGCGCTCTCAATTTCTCTCTCCCTACTCTACTCACTCTCTTGGCAATTGCAGCGAGGTTAAATAGTTTTGTAATAATTTATGAGTTTATTGTGCCTGTCAATTAAATGCATTAAGAAATTATTATTGTTATTACAATTTTTGAGCCTTATCGGCACTTCCATTCTTTTCATGTTTCTCGCTTGTTTTGCATTTGATAAATCGCCATGTGCAATAATTAAGCTATAATTATAAATGTTGGTAAATAAATTTTTGAAATAACAACCATTTGAAGTTTCGCTTGTCTGTTTGTTGTATATGTTTTTAGTTTTTTTTTTTTGGTTTCGGTTGCATTTTGTTATGGTTATTTTGTTTGTGTTTTTGTTTTTATGGTTCAAGGTTGTGTCTAGTTGAGTTGCCAATTAGTCAGGTAACGATTAGCGTTTTAAGGCACTTTTAATGGGGTCAAAAGTGGTTGGGGAAGTTGAATGGAAAAGTGGAATTGTGAAATAAAAAGAGTGTGTGAATGATTTTCAAATGACTTAGGACCTAAGATGTGTCATAGATGAAATATGTTTTCAGAACGAAAATATAGTTAGACTGAGAAACACAGTTGACTTGAGGCTGTAAATCGACTTGGATTAAAACCCTTTTAACAGTGATGGTCGCTTCTCTTATATGTGTACGTTAAGCTACATATGATAATGTGTGAGAGTAGAAGGGGTGATTTTGTAAATGTTGGTCTTTTAAAAATTAAAAAAATAATACTGAAAATTTGCAATAGTGAAAGAAATATTTATTTGGAGCGATACTTCAATGCCTGCCATCTTTGAAAGTGGAAAAACTTCACGTAGCCCACAAAAAATAGTCTAATAGGGTCAAATCACATGATCTTTGCGTCCAAAACGTGAAATTAATTTCTCACCAAATTCCCCTCTTAATTTTTCCACTTCGTATGGCATGTGGCACCGTCTTGTTGAAACCACATGTCAACCAAGTAAAATTCTTCCATTCCTTGGGCAAAAATAAAATTCGGTAAACATCGCACGGTACTTTGTTCCATTGACTGTAAAGTTGCAATTTTCATTATTTTTCAAAAAGTACGGTTTAATGATTCCTCTGGCCCACAATCCGCACCAAACAGTGCATTTTTCAGGCCGCATTGGCAACTCTTGAGCTGCCTCTGGCTACTCTTCAGACCAAATTTGGCAATTCTGTTTGTCGACATATCCCATTGAAGACACTTTTTCGGTAAATAAGTGTAAATTCACATTTCTTACATTGCACGAATTTTGATAATAATATTCCATGATTTCCGTTCGTGGAGAAATGCATCTCCATTTCGTTTAAAAATCAACACTGAAAACCCAAATACCTCAGTAAAATTGATATATGTGCAAAATAATTTTTTGTTATTTCCTTCGATCCAATAACGGTACATTGGTTGTGAGTATACACTTTCTTTCTCTTTTACTTCATGTCGCTTTGCCAAGTGTTCACTTCTAATTACCTCCTAATCTGTGGTGCAGTTATATGAAACAAGCGAGCCATCCCATGTTTCTCATAGAAAATTGATATATGTGCAATTTGTGTTTTTTGTCTTTTAAGGGAAATAGCGTCAACATAAATGGCAGTTACAGTGACAAAATATTGAACAGGTGTGCAAGCAATATAATTAACATAACAATCAAGTGAATTTCAAGTGATAACATGTTATTTTGGCTAAAAATGCCAATTACAAAAGAACTATCCCTTAAACAGTAGATAAAAATCAAAACCATGCATGTAGCTGGTAGAAAAATTGGTGTAAACGCAGTTTAACGAACAGCTGTCGTAACACAGTAACCAAACTTTTTGAATAGTCCTCAAAATTATTGTCAAAATCAGCGATTCCCAAGGTGGATGAGAGCACCAAGCAACTCATAAGGACTCTAGCAGCCAATAAATTGATGAGCTGCGCTCAAATTAAGTCGAAGCTCAGTCTACCAATATGTCGACAACGCAAGCTTCAAATTTGCCGAAAGGAGTTGCATCTTCAGAATCAGTCCAAGGTACCTAAACCGCGCCACGAACAACATTACAATAATGCGCAAATGGGCATTTATGAAAAGAATATGATTTGGGACCAAGAAATAGAATCCTTCATATTAAGTGATAAAAATAATTTAACCTAGACGGCTCAGATGGATTTGTAGAGATATGCGACATCCCCGACCGACCTGCTACAATGGTGACGAGTCTCTCATGGTATAGGCTTTCTTAGTGCTAAAGGCAAGTTGTAAATTCGATTAGGGCCTGGCCGTATCAATGCGCAAATGTATGTAGAGATGCTATAAAGAAAGCTTTATCACAATCGCGGACGATTTCCATGGTGACAATTGGATTTTTCAGCAAGAAAAAAGCTTTCCATACACATTGCCCGGCTACAAAGGCATATTTCAGGTCCCACAATATTCCGCTGTTACAGTGGCCGGCATTAAGTTCGGATCTAAATCCAATTGAGGATCTGTAGGGCATCATTTCAGCCACAAAATTCGGTGCTGTGAAGGAGTCCGACACTTTGATGCAGCTTTAAGAAGCAATTGTAAAGGTGTGGGAATATATTTATTTAAGTGTTTTACAAAACTTGGCTAATTCAATGCCCCGGCGGTTGCCGTTACTGGAAACGATAAATGGCAACCCAATTTTATATTAATGATATCACTAGACTACAACTGGAGATAAGTTTCCATTTAAAGTTTAAAAATTTGCACATATATCAATTTTCTAAGAAATTATATTTAATTATTTTTGTTTGTTAGTTAATTGTTTTAAATAAAATATGCTATGTATTTTTTAATTTCAATATCCAATACCTTTGTAAAAAAAAAAATGTCACTAATGAAATAGAATGCAAATGTAAATAACTAAGAAAAATATGTATGCACATATATCAATTTTACTGAGGTAGCTAAAAATCACCATTTACCTTTAGCTCTATTAAGCTCTACTTCTCGGTGTTAAATTAAGGCCTGAGCATAGCGAATTGGTCCAATTCATGACACTAATTTAGTACTATCCAAAAAAAATAGTAAAATTTATTTATTTTTCCACTCCCTGACGAACTTTTTCCTTTCAACCAGTTGGCAACTCTTTTAAGCTTGTGTTTATTATCATTTTTGGTTAAAAGCTTAACGATACCTTGGAGCGTCTCTTAAAAGCTTTGCTTAAACTCACTCTTAACCACCAAAATGTTGCCCTAAAGTTTTTGTTTATGCATTCACGCGTAAGCTTTAAAGCGCTGAACTAAGCAACAATGTTGCCAGCTCTGAAATGTTGCTGAGCCTCTTAATGAGTTTCAATTAGTTTAAATGAAATGATGCTGTGGCATTTTGATAAACCACATAGACAACTTCAACTTTAGTGGCATTTATTTAATTGAGTTTTATTTGTATTGTCAGCTCTTTTGCAAAAACTGAAAAAGGGGGGAACCTGGAATGCGGTTGTGCAAAATTTTTGAAAGCCGATCGAGAACTAGGCAGGCCATGAACTTTAACCCGGAATAATTATACTTAATATTAGTTCAATTATGGCTCAAGTATTTATATTAGCATTGACATGGGTCGAACTTTCAAATTAGAAATAAATTATAGGCAAACGTAGCGTTTGATCGCTTAATTTGGCCTTTGAATATTTATGAACTATTTAATAAATACAAAAATTAGATAAAATGAAAATCAATTAGAAATGTAAGAGCAATTTGATGGGAAACGTGTTTCTAAATGATTACTTTGTAGCTGCTGATCTAATTATAAGATTATATACACTTATTGACATATGAGAATTTAATTTGAAGATTTAGCAAACCTTTTGAGTTCTTTAATGTTTTGGGCTCAGTGTACAAAAGTTTCACTTGTTATTCCCCGCTCAAGGCTGTAACTTAGAAACTTCGACCCGGCATAATTTTATTTTGTACACATAATAAAAAATCCAAGTTTCATCAGACACAAATTACCGAAAATCATCACAGTCTGTTAGTAGAACGCTACGCAGTCACTTTAAAGCGGTCGACATTAGAAATGTTTGTAATAATTATACTACAATTAGTTTTCTGTGCCACAGCCTCGTCATTATCGAATATCCTTAACCATTCGGGCAAACTTTTACTTAAATCCGGTGCTCGTCATGTTCCTTTTCGATTTGGGGCTCAGGAGGATGGCAGCATGTACTACACCGATTTGGATAATTTAAGGGATTTTATGCAATTTGTAAGAAATTCCACACACTTCAAGACACTTTCGGATATCAATGAAATTTATGCAAAAAATGCTGAAGAAGGTAAAACTCAAAGAATTGTGCCAAGCAATGAGCGATTTCCCTGTGAGCTGAGGTCTGCCCGTTCCCAAAACACACCAACAAATATACAACACTTGCGACCTGGAGATATTGATATTGTGGCTGCTTTTGGTGATTCAGTGAATGCAGGAAATGGCATATTGGCGCTAAGTAATTTAGGTTCCATCACTGAATATCGAGGTTATACCTACACAGGTGGTGGCATCGAAACTTGGCGTTCAGTGCTGACATTACCGAATATCCTTAAGCTATTCAATCCCCAACTATATGGCTATGCCGTGGGACATAGCCTAATGACAGATGTGAAAGTGGCTCGCTTTATAGTGGCCGAACCCATGTTAATGCTACGCGACTTGCCCTTTCAGGCTCACGTACTCATCGAACGAATGCGCAAGGATACGCGAGTGAATATGCAAAATCATTGGAAATTACTCAACATTCAGTTGGGCCTAAATGATGTGTGCACTGAGCTGTGTCACTGGAAAGATACCGAGGCCTTTCTGCTTATGGAAAAACGCATGCTGTGGGAAACTTTTACTCTGCTCAGAGATAATATACCCAAACTATTAATCAATTTCATTCTAATGCCAGATATTGATGAAGTAATGCGTCTGATACGTAAAGCTCCCAATGAATGTCGTGGCCCACAAAGGTTTGGCTGTACCTGCTATGATAGATATTTGGAAAAACGTTTTTATAAGGCAGTAAAAAGAATGCAAAGTGAACAATTGGAGGTTGCTCAATTGCCAGAATTTCAACGTCAAGACTTTGCCATTATGCCACACGATTTTCTAAGAAATATGACGCAGATTTTTACCAATAACGGTGTAATGGACATGCGTTTCTTCTCGCACGATTGCTCGCATTACAGTCAGCTGGGACATGCCGTTTTGGCCAATCTTTTGTGGAATAGCATGCTAGAGCAACCAGATATGAAGAACCCCAAGGAATGGCAAAAACCTATGGAACATTTTGTATGTCCCCAAGGAGAACGTAGATTTCTGAGAACTAATTACTATGGATTTTAGACTTTAGACAATTTCTGTTTTGTTGTTATATGATTTTAATTTAATTTAATATTTTAAAATAAACTTACTTGCACTTACTCTAGGAAGTGCTCATTGAGGAAGTGCTTGAGCGTAGCGTCGTTTGTAGTGTCATGTAACTTAAACTTTGTTCACTAAGACGACGTAGTTTAAGGGTCAGTTGTAAATGGAAAATGTTTGTCAATAAACAACAAATGCCACTAGAAAGAATTGCTCATTTATAAACAAAGATTTTTGTCATGTAACTTGGTTTGATTTTACTCATGTTGCTACGCTTATATTTATGGAGTAAAAAGAAATGTTGAAGGCATGCTGTTTCATATCAAATGTGCAAATGATGGCAAAGCTTTTGTATGTTTCGTTTATATATATTTATTTTTCGCCTTCAATGAACAACAATTAAGCTCACAATATGTCACTAATAGTTTTTTTATGTATCTTGATGACTTATTCTGCCGCTTTCCCGTGTAAATTAGTTTGTTAATTTATTTATTTCAACTTCTCAACTAATCTAAAATCAAAGTGGTTGTTTAGCCGGCTCAAGGTCAACGATTATTTATATTTCAATAATCAACAACAACAACAAGACTTAATACATTTTTAAAGCAATTGGTTTTGTCTATACAGTACTGTTTCAAGAACCTCCCCGTCCTCTAACGAACGATCAGCCGACAATATGCAGTGTTGTGAAGGAACACCAAATGCAATTAATTAAATCTGTATACCCTTATGATACAAAACCTTTAAGATATATTGGAAGCCCTTTATAAAAGGGAGGGGGCGTGGCAAAAATTGAAAATAAACTTCATCTGCCTGCAAGTATAAGAAGCATTTGTCCCATACATGTCAAACCTCTATCTCTTACCATCTCTGAGATTTGTTTGTTAATACGGACGGACAGACGGACAGACAAACATGGCTATATCGACTCGGCTGTTGATGCTGATCAAGAATATATATACTTTATAGGGTTGGAAATGATTCCTTCTCCCTGTTATATACTTTGGCACAAACTTAATATACTCTATGTACCTTCGGTACAGAGTATAATAACTAACCAGAACACTCACAAAATAAATGTTTAAGGGGGTATTCTCCATGTCGAGGCTGTTTTATGGACCTTTTTTAAAAAAAAATCTTATTTGAAAACGCAAAGAGTTTTTCCAATTCTGTTTTTTTATTATGTTACAAACAGATTAAAGTAAACAAACAAATTTTTACTGCTTCGATGCGAGGGCTGTTCGAAAAGTTATTGGCCTTCAAAGTGGGTGTCCAAAAAAAAGTTATAGTGCTGGCGGCCATGATTCCACGTCTCCAGGATGTTTGAAATGAAAAGTAAAAACGGGGTTATAATCAGTATAGATGTAATTCTGGTCTGAACCTCGAAAAAATTTTGTGATTTTTTTTTGACAAAATGGCGGCCATTAAAAAATGAAAATTCGATTTTTGGCTCTTTTTTTGTAGTTTAGTGTAAAAAAAAATAGTAAAATTTTTTTTTAAAATTATGATTGAGGTTCAGACCAGAATGGTGACAATTCTGCGTCGATTTCAGCTTTAATCATCAAAATCGGTTCAGTGTAACTGGAGAAATCATGGCCGCCAGTTCGAAAAACGTGGTTTCGAGATAAACGCGTTTAAAGTTTGAAGTAACTTTTTTGGGGGAAAAAAAATAAAAATCAAAAATAAAAAAATGCAGTTCTAGAATGGTGACAATTCTGCGTCGAATGCATATTATTTCATCAAAATCGGTTAAGTAGAACTTGAGAAAAGTGTCTTGGCAGTCCGAAAAAGTTGCTTTGAAAGAAACCAAAAATATTACAGATAGTATATACTTACAGATATTAGTCGGCGATGCCAGCTGCATATAGCGGACCTTCCTGATCTTAAAAAAAAACTGTTTTCGTCAGCAGCTTTTTCTGCTCTGCGTGCGATTCTGCCTTCTTTAGATGCGGCCGCAGCTCTAGTTTCTGAGCGGATTTCAGTCTGAGCATTGTGTGGCATAGCCTTCGATAATTATCGATTAAAAGTCGATTAATAATCGAAATCGATCTGAGGCGACAACATGTGACCATACAAATTAAAGAACCAGCTGTTATTTCACAGCTTTATTTACTCGAAATTTATTTACTCAAAAATTTCTTGTTTTAGCTAAGACATTGTTCGACTAAAAAGGCTATATCTTCTAAGGTATTTCGAATTTCAAAAAATCCTTTTGGGGCGATATTCTTAACTATCCAAGCTATAAAAAAATGCAACAAAAAAAAAAAAAAAAAAAAATTTTCCACATGGAGAATACCCCCCATATTAAAAACGAAAAATGTCTAGCCTATGAGCAAACTCAGAAAGTTGTTTTTAAATACACTTTTTAATCAATTCAGAAAGAGTTATTCAATTCCTTGTTACATGAAAAGAAACACAAATTTATAGTGTCAATTATAAAAGAACAAATAACAAACACCATAAAATATTTTCACATTAATTCTTCATAGTTTGTTATCCTTCGACTTCGCGATATTTTCCGAATATTTGGGGTTTACAATACTATTCTAGACAACTTTAAATTTCTTAGGTCATTATGCGCCCAATAAGCAGGACAATTTCACGTACTATTTCCAAACTAAAGCACCTTTGCCACTGAGATCGAACGGATAAACTTCCACAGTTTGGGTTATGCTATGTTTCCAAAAACGTAGTCCAACTCGTCCAATTATATCAGCCTCTAGTAAAAACCTCTGCAGGCAGACTACAAAGAAAGCTAATTCGAAACGCATTTGATATCAAACCAGAAAACTATGTTCGACCTCGAAATAATTTTTGTTTCGGTCCATCAAAGTCTATTTTTTTTTTTAAATTTTGGTCAAGGAAGTATGCAAAAAACGTTTCCGTGGCTTTTGCGATCAAATTTTCGCCTGCGGCGCATCCATCTTATATATCCCACAGTTCAAGAATTCTTTCCAATAATACTTAACGATGATAGCAACTTTAGCAAAATAATACCCCTCGAACAATTTAGGTCTTTGTCATCCCTAATCAAAATCCTGCATACGTCCCTTTATGTTACAGAGAAGTTTTTGATGCAAAGAACAAGAAAAACTGAATTTTAATTATAGAAAGAAGTTTAAGATTGAGAACGATTCAGATGGGAGGGGCGGCTAAGTCGACTTCCGCCCCGGGCGGCATAACCACACGCTACGCCACTGGTTGCCAAGTTAAATTTTATGATTGGCCCAACAATATTTTTAAATTTTGCATTTTATTTTTTGCAGAATATGCCATAAATTTGAATTATAATTTAAACATGCATCATAAAACATATAACACAATCAAAATATTTCATTCAAACATTAAACTAACTCATAACTAGAAAATGGGAAATTTTTTGCGGATAGGGAAACTCGGTTTAGAAACGCTCCTACTTGTTTTGTATGCCAATTTTTGCCTTATTCGTTATCTATTTCACTTTTGTTTGGTATGCATGGACTCCAGTCCATTAGCAATGGACTTCCTTCCCTTTATAAAAAGTTTTTTTTTTGTAGTTTTCTTTATATGTGTTGTGGTTTGCTGACCTAATTATATTTTCACATATTTGCTCAACTTGTCGTTTAAAACCTAAGTGATAAATGTACTCTCTTTAACCCCCAGCTGACCCCCATTTAAAATAAGCTTGTCTTAATTAGATATTCTGACCAAGTTCTACCCCTGATCTGAATAAAACATTTCATATTCAAATCAAACGTGGAACAAAACACTATAGAGCTATGCATCTGCTCCCGTTGCTCATCTGGTCATCGCTCACATTGGTCCAGTGCCTAGGACCTCCCAATCGTTCGGCCCAAATGATAGATCTTCAAGGTATACCACGTGAACACTTTCATGCAGGAGGAGCACATGATGGTGGCATGTATTACACAAATTTGGATAGTTTACGTGGTTTGGTGTTACACATTCGAAATGCCTCGCTGGTAAAGTCGCTGTCTAAGCTCGAACAAATTCTAGCCTCTAATGCCATAGAGGGGAAATTGCAGCGTGAGGTGCCCAAGGATCAGCCTTTTCCCTGTGACTTAAGTAAAGGAAGATCTAACCAAATTCCGACAAATATTTCTCAACTAAGACCTGGCGATATCGATATAATAGCTGCTTTTGGTGACTCAACAACAGCTGGCAATGGCATACTCTCTCAGAGCTGGAAGGATGCTGTGAGTGAATTTCGTGGAGTGACTTTCATAGGCGGTGGCTTAGGAAATTGGCGCACAACCCTGACTTTACCCAATATCCTTAAACTGTACAATCCTCAATTGTATGGATATGCTCGTGGGCATGGTCTAGTGGCTGATAAAAATGTGTCTGTGTTTAATTTAGCTGAGCCCATGTTGACCATTAGAGACTTGCCTTTTCAGGCTAGGGTCCTAATTGAACGTATGAGACATGATCCGAAAGTGGATATGAAAAACCATTGGAAACTGTTGACCATCTTTGTGGGCATGAATGATATCTGCTTTGAACTATGCAATTGGGATAATACCGAGAACTATTTGAGGCTGCAATGGAAGCAACTATATCAGACCTTTACCATGCTGAGAGATAACATACCCAGATTAATGATCAGCCTGATATTACCACCTGATACTACGAATTTGAGAAAGCTGTTAAAAGGTTCTCCACCCAAATGTTTTATGTATTATGTTTGTGCCTGTTTGGGTCTAAAACTGCGTAATCAATACCTGAAGGCGCTAGCTCGATTGCATTTAATGAAATGGAAACTGGCGGAGCTAAAGGAATTTCGACGTAATGATTTTGTCATTGTACCCCATGAAATCTTGGGAAATTTGGGCAATCTGTTTATGACCAATAATTCAATGGATATGCGTTTCTATTCACACGATTGTATGCATTTCAGCCAACGGGGACACGCCATATTGACCAGTGCCTTGTGGAATAGCATGCTAATCAAGACAGATCCTAATGCACCAGATAACTGGCGACAGCCTGTACAACATTTACACTGTCCCAGCGAACAGCAACCGTTTCTGAGAATCCGTTAAAAAGCGGAAGTTACCGCACACACCTTTTTCTGGCCAGCCTTCAGTGGATGACACGCCTTTCCTTCCCCTTCCATGACTCAGCACAGTTTTATTTATAGTTCAGATTTTTATTAAATAAATTTTTTTATATTTTTTGTGCGTGGGCAATAACCGCTATCAAGTTCGGCTACATTTTTGCATATTGTGTACCAGTCAAGTGTCTCTCTATTTGAAAGATCTAAGCAAACAATTAGCTATTAAGATTTCAAGCTACAACAATAACAAATCACTTTACACACAACTTACTTAGAGCTTAAGCTTAATGTGCAAATATTTGGAGATCTTTTGCGGCTGAGCTGACGAGACAAAGCAGAGGCGTGCGCATGCGTTCTTTTCAAATTGGGTTAACAGATTTTTTTAGAGAGATAAATCAAATGTGTACCTACAATTCTGTGTTACGTGGAAGGTGAAAAGGCCGTTGCAGCCGTTTGGCGTTTTGTTTAAATGTTTATAGAAAAGTAGAACAAAGATTGAGCAATGTCCATCTCTCTGGTTAAGCTAAAATATTTTTGTTTTGTTAAGCTAAGAAAGTTTTAAATCAATATGTTTGGAATAAATAGCGAACAGCATTAGGATCAACTAAGCAATTTGATTATTCGACTGCCTATGAAATTTAAAAATTTTATAGTTCAATTTAAAGTATGTTCATTTCCAAAAATAGGCCCGAATAACATTGCAGAAATACTTTTTCATCTTTGTCTATTGAAATTCATTTTCTCTAGCAATTAGATACGATGTGAAATAAATAAAAATTTTAAATCAAAAAAGGTCGCAAAACCAGCAAAATATATTTTTTGAAGGACGCCGCAACAGCAAATTGAAATTCATTTCGTTTAGAGCGAAATCGAAAATTTCTTTAGTTAGCAGAAAAGTAAAACGAGAAAGGCAAAGCTAACTTCGTCTGAACCGAAGTTCTGATACACCTCAAAATGCTTGTCTCAACGTAATATTAAGAACATAACAGTTTTTCTCACTAAAACCCATTTTCCGACCGAACATTTGTATGGCAGCTACAAGAAGTAGTCAACCGATCCGGTTGGTTCCGACATATTAACAGCGTGCAGTCAAATGAAGACTCCGCACAAAGTTTCAGCTCGATAGCTTCAAAACTGAGGGACTAGTTCGCGTAAAACAGACAGACGGACGGACGGACAAACGGACGGACAAAGCTTAATCGACTCAGCTCGTCATGCTGATCAAGAACATATATACTTTATATGGTCGGAGATGATTCCTTCTAAGCGTTGCAAACTTCTCTTTTCAAGTGTATAAAAATTTATCTTATCAAATATTATAATTAGAAGCAGAGACTAAAACCGGAACCGGAACCCTTAACCGCTAAAAACACTTTAAAATTTGTAACCGAAACCGTAACCGTAACCAAAAAAAATGTTTTTTTATAACCTTAACCCTATAACTTTAATTACCATTACCGGTTATCAGAACCGAAACATTAACAAAATTACGGGTTATTTTCGGTTTTCCTCTAGTAGAAAAAATTTTTGATAAACGTAAATCAGTACATCAGAGCTTGAGAGACTACAGCCTACAACTTTCATGCAATTCAGTGTTCACCGATTCACACAACCATAAGTTCGGCTCGCGTTTACATAAAAACATGAGTGACTTCGGCCCTTGGTAGCTATGGCTGGCTGGCTCTGGTCTAGCCCTGTGCAAACCAAATGGAGAGGATGAGTTATGCATACATTGCTCCACACTATTACTGACGGCCCAGAAAAGAGAGCGAACGAGAACAAGTGAGTGCAGCTAACCAAAATCTTTACCCTCCTCATCTTTCCATATACATATGTTTGTGATATTACACTGGATGCTGGCTAGTTTAGCCAATCCATAAATGTACGACTTCGGCTCCAATTTGGCATCAGCTAATTCTGATTTTTTCTGTAACCTTAGGTTCTGTCTGGATTCAATGTTAACTTGAAATCAAAAACAACTCAGAATTGACCAAACTATAGTATAGTTAGAGTTTAGAGAACCAACTCCGTTCGAGAATAAAGCTAACCTATGTGCAATATTTCTTGATCCGAGATATAATCTGTCTTTATCTGCCGAGCAGAAAATTAACTGTATTAAATTGTTGGACAACCATAATTTGATTGATTTATCAGGGGAAAACAGTCCACATCCAAGTTGGTCGGAAATTTCCAGCAGTTCCAATTAAAAACAATCTGGCATCTTCATTAAAAATATGGCTTTACAGAGGACACATATTGGAACGGTCGGAAAAAGAAACATTCTTTTTTTAAATTATCAAAAGTTTTGCTTGCAGAACCACCCACACAAATAAGTGTTGAGCGTTTATTTTCAGGAGTAGAATTTATAATGAATCCCCACTTTTGTCTGCATGAATTGTAAAGTTTATATTTCATACTAATAACCGTAACCGTAACCAAAACCCAAAACAGAATTAGGTTAATAACCGTTACGAGTACCGTAACCGATATAATATAACCGTAACCGGAAAAAAACGATCGGCCAAAACACTAACCGTAACCCAAACCGTTATTCGTTTTGGTTTTAATCTCTGATTAGAAGCAAGGCTGAAAACCTCTGAAATTCTCGAAAAGGGAGTTCAAAGCGGGTAAAAAGTCTAAGCTTCGGTTCTCTGTTCGGTTTTGGTTGGACACTTGGTTCATGAATCGTGAAAAAACCGTCTAGCATTCGAAGCACTAAAAAGTTGAATCAATATCCGAAGAAGAAAGTGAGCGAAATAAAAAAAAGAGTTCAACCTGATTGACTGACTGCCGCACAGCCCAAACAATAACAAAATTGAACGTGCAGTTTTTATAATAGATTTATCTTATGGTGAAAGTGAGTACTAACATAAAATATTCAATAATTCTGTCAGAGAAAATGAAAAATACGCGGAAAACTGTTGTGAAAAACTAGTTAGTTTATCAATCGATCAGATTACAACTTATTTCTAAAGATCTGTATAGAAATTCAACAATAACTGCATACCAATCTTCTGGAATTTAAAATTTTTTTGGTTTTACTCCGATCAAGGTCAAGCTCAATTCTACAATATCCGTATGAAAACTCTACAATAAATTGTAGGTCAGGGTTCTTTGTCAAAGTTAACATTCCAAACTCATTTTCAAAGCAACGCATACAAATATATTAACAACGTGATTTGCAAATCTATCCCATTGTTAGAAAATGAGCAGAAAACTGTTGTATGAAATTGAGCGAGAGTTTAGTCTCCGAGCGATTAGGTTCATGTTAATTTTCTGCTCCAAATATGGAAAATGTAACTTTTTAATTTGGAAATTTACACCCAAAACATAACAAAACAAAATATTACTAACGAATTATTTAAGTTCTAGAACACAAAAAGTTCTTTTCTGTAATTCGTATTCCCAACCAATCCAAGTAGTCACTTGGGTCCATTGCTTTTTACACTCTTCATAAATGATCTCCGTCCGTCTTGACTCACTCTCATGTGCTTATGTACGCCGATGATGTGAAACTATATTAAACATATAATGATTCGGTTTCCCGCTTTAATTTGCAAGCTGACTTGGATGCATTTCAGTCTTGGTGTAAAGATAATCTATTAAACCTTAACAGTTCCAAGTTTAAGGTTATGACATTTTACAGAAAACTCACCACAATTCTTTTCTTATATGATTAATAATGTCCCACTAGAGTGTTTGAATGATACAGTCAATGAGGTAAATGTAAATATTTATACATAGATTGATTAATGGTGAAATCGATTCATCTGAGTTGGTTGGCCAAAGTAACCTCAACGTTCCTATTAGACCTACTCGCAATTTTATACCCACATCGCTAAATCGTTGTACCACTAACTATGTTTTGCATGAACCGTTTCGTGTTCTCTGTGCTGATTACAATAAACTCTACCGTGTAATCAACTCGGAAGCTTCTCTTCCTGCTTTAAAATCAACTATTTTAACCTATTTTACCCGTAGTTGATATTACTTTATGTTTTTCCTCCGCGATTACGTGTCACAAGTTAGTATCTCCGCCTCTCGGTCGGTTCGGTTACTATTTTATGCTACTATTTTGTCTAGGGTTCGCGGGTAACAAGCCGTGGCTTGGTGTCGCATGGGCCACTTGAACGTACTGCGCATTGTACGTCAACGTCCATATAAGAAAAAAACTTCTAAAAGGCTAGTAAATCAAACTTCCCTTTGTTCCCTTCCCTTTGTCTTTGTTTTACCAATTTAAAACTTAAACTTACAACTCATGATATATTTCCCACTCAAAGACATAATAATCCGAGTTTGTAAATATAATTTTAGACGAATTATATCTTTTGAAATTTACATGAGTCGTGGAAAAACAGACTAAAGTGATTCTTTAACCCAACCCTTTTTTTAAACAGAGAGGGTCCAGTTCGGGAGGTTGACAATTTCGAAAGTGCGGTTATGGGTCTTGTTCGATTGACCCAAAAACCCGAAACAAACCGGTTCTCTGGAGTTGCGACCATGATTAAACAATTTACTGTGTTTTTCAATTGCAGAACAGTTATTTGTTAATCAAGGTCCTTAACTTGTCCATCAAAAGGTATCTTCTGTTCCTGTTTCGATTCACAGCTGGTTTCAATAAGCACATTTCCATGTTTTTTATGATTTCCGTTAAGCCCTTTTAGGTATCAAGATAGTAAGGATTTACAATTTATAACAAAGAAAGTTGAAAATGAAATTCTACAATTAAAATTTTATATATGTGTCTCTGTTTAACTACCTTAAGTTGTCGTACTTAACTTGCCCTCAATAAAGTGAAAAAGTTTGACTCATCTCTTGCTAATGGAAAGTACTTTATAAACATTAAAAAGGTTACTAAATTATTTTCACGCTCATTTCATGTCTGAACTCTAGGTTAAGCAATTTATTTAGCCCAAATTTAAAGTTCTTTCGCTCTACGCCTCTGACATTTTGCACTAGCTCCAATTTATATTTATTATATTGTATATTTTTTTATTTTACTTTTGTTGTCATGTCATGTTGTAGTAGCATCAATGCTTTGCGGTTGCCACAAGGTAATTATTTGGTTGTTTATTAAATTGTATTTCGTTTCTTTGAACCCAAGCGCACTTTATGTTTTTAGCTCAAGTCAGTTCCGTCCGACCGGCTCTGTCCTATCTGGTCAGCTTTGTCATTTTCGTGACGTTTAAGTGTCTCGGTCAACGCTGTTAAGTCGAGTTCTGAGCTGGATGTTGGGGGGCTTTTGTTTTTTTGTTTTTAATGGAAGAAATGGAAGTTTGAGTGCTCGAGTTGTGAGCAAAGTGAGTGAGTCTTTTAAGTAGGCAAAAATTCATGTTGTCTGAGGCTTGTTCAAAGACGCATTAAAATCGCTCAACACATTTGCTAGCTGAACGAGAACGTGTTCAGATGTGATCGAAAAAAACGCGGAAGGAATCAAAGTTAATAACATTTCAGTCGAATTCACGTAGTTTACAAATTTAATGAAAAACTAAACAAGCTAAACTCAGACTCCTTTCTAGTCGAAAATTGAAAATCTAATGAAGAAAACCTTTTCTTAAATTTCACATAAAAAGTATAAAGAAAAACGGCAGATTTTAAAACTCCAAATAAACCCAATACGAACCACCTAGGTCAAGCTTTCTACGATCCATTTATGCATAAAAATTTTCCATCAATATGTCCTGCTGCTTGGGGCTGCTACTGTTACTGTTGATAAGTCCATCTAATTCTTCAAGTAAACTTATTAGACGTCAAAATCGATCCGGAAAGTTACTTGCCGACATTGGAATTCGTGCCCAGAGCTTTAATCCACGTCTACTCAAAAATGGTATGCAACAATATACGGAAATCGATCAGGACCTGCGTCAGCTGTTTCTTCGAACCCGCGAAATGTTTTTAAGCAGAGCTTTACAAAATATCGAGTCTCTGAATTATCGGAATACGCGAGAGGGAAAAATGCAAATTCCCATATCGAAAAAAATTAAGTTTCCTTGCTCTTTAAACAATACACGTTCTCCAAGTCCTCCCACTTCTGTGGAACGCCTACGGCCCGGTGATATAGACATCATAGCTGCCTTTGGTGATTCACTATCAGCCGGAAATGGCATCATGTCCAACAATGCCCTGGATATGATCAATGAATTTCGTGGCTTGACATTTTCCGGCGGAGGCCTGGCTAATTGGCGGAAATTTCTAACTCTGCCGAATATTTTGAAAGTCTTCAATCCACAACTCTATGGATTTGCTGTCGGCAATACCCTGGTCGTCAATCATCAAACCTCTCGTCTGAATATAGCCGAACCCATGGTCATGTCACAAGATTTGCCTTTTCAAGCCCGAGTCCTCATTGAACTGTTAAATCGTAATCCTCGGGTGGATATGCAACGTCATTGGAAACTGCTTACGGTGTACATAGGCAACAATGATCTTTGCTCAGATCTATGCCACTGGGATGACCCGCAAGAGTTTCTGGATCATCATGCCAAGGATCTGCGTCAAGCCTTTCGCTTACTCCGCGACAATGTGCCACGTTTGCTGATCAATCTAATTGTGGTACCCAATATACTGCTTACCCTTAACACCATGAAGCAGGTACCCTTCCAATGTTATATGGTACATCGTATGGCTTGTCACTGCCTGATCAATGATCGTTTGACAACCGCTGAGCTGAAGCAACGTATGCAAACAATAAAACGCTGGCAGCAACTAGATCTAGAGATTGCCCGTCTACCTGAATTTCAAAGGGAGGATTTCGCCATTATATCACATCCCATGATAGCAAATGTTACCGCTCCTATTCTACCGAATGGGAAAACGGATTGGCGTTTCTTCTCCAATGATTGTTTTCATTTTAGTCAACGTGGCCATGCAATACTTTCTAATCTACTGTGGAATAGCATGTTTCTCCGCGATGAGCAGAAACCACGACCATCTACCATACCGGATGGATTCAAGCAATTCAAATGTCCCAGCGAAGAGCAGCCATATTTTGTGGTTCGACCTAGTTGAGGTTGGGGAAATAGATAAAAGCAGTTAAGTTTTGAGGGAAGGGAATGGGGCTGTGATTATATTTGATTTAAGTACAAATGTTACAATTATTATTTTAATAATGGAATCTAAATTAAAATATCTTTTACCCAATTTTAAGGGCAAATTTTGAAAAATGTATACATATTCTTAAAATGTTCAATTGGTTAGCCTTTATTTAGGTTCGACGTTATTTACTTGCAAGAAAACGAGTACTGAGATCTTCTCAAAACTGTGAACGGTTTTCTTTTTAGTGAAACTAAAATTTGATGTTTCGTTGTCAGTTTGATACTTGATACTTCAAAATGACAATTTGAAATAAGTGAGAAAGTTCAAGTGCCGCATAGGTGGTATCTCGAAAACTATACATATTGGCAAATCGAACTTCTTGCTGTTTTTGTTATCTCATTAAATTTTCGAGTGGTCTATAAAATTTTAAAAAGATTAATTTGGAATATTACCGGAAGGACTACTGCTCTTTGAGCACACCTATCAAAAAGCTGTAGAGTGTGGCATGAGGGATTAAGGTTGATGCTGATCAATCTCCGGTCGAAGTGATACCTTCTCCTGTACATGGAGGCTTATGAACTCTTCTTGAGGTGCATGAAGCGCGCTCCTTCTTACGTCCTATTGGTTCTCTTGTCCCGCAAGAAAGTGTTCTAGACCTTGTTTTATACACAATTTTTAATGCTGATCTACCGTTCCTTGATATCCACGGTTGTGGAAGACACTGTGTTTTTGGTTACAAGTAAGTTCTGCCTCTAGCCGAGCGCAGGAAGTCCACGACGAGTTTGAATGCTGTGCGTCACGATGCATGCTACTATTGCACTTCGTAGAGGCAAAACATCTCAGCTTCCTCTGGACGGGGTTGGCATCACCCATATGATCCTTATTACATGTCTAGGCGTTACTCTGAACAGAAGGCTCACCTCCTTCTCTCCAGTATATCTGCCCGTGTAAAATATCAGAGGCCGGAGAGTGTCCTCCAAATCTTTTTAAGTCAATTGACCTCCCTACGCTTTACTGGGGTATTACATGTTAAGAAACGGCTTGCAACACTACTATAAAACAAGTAAGAGTGCTGCAGTCGAGTGCCCCAACTGCAAAATACCCTGCACCAAGTAATGTTCCCATGGTTTTGATTTCCCAAGTAATATTGAGTTAACTTCTTTGACTGAATATATATTCGTGTGGCTTGACATGCTTCACATAATTTAGAATTTTCTGTTTTGGATGCGCACTTTCATTACTTTGGTGTTTTGCTCGAATCTTATTGTGGTTTCTAAAAAAACTTGATCTGAGTGCGGTATTCACCTCACCATACATGCAAAAATTTGTAGCTCTTTTTATTATGGTATCTGAGATGAGGCGGATGGAATGGGTACAAGGAAAAACAAATAAGAAAGTTCGGTCAAGCCCGACTATAATATACTCTGTACCAATCTTATCCAAGGAGTCACGCGGGTATCATGCAATATTTTTGTTGTTTTCTCTGTCTCTCTAAGATTCTCTTTGTTGAACGAAATGCGGTTTCGGTTTTGGGGCGGACTGGTTTACTGATCTTTTTTCTCATACCTCGAGAACCGTTTATCCGAAATGTATCATTTCTCCTGCAAATCGATAAATAATGCTATAATAATGCTGTCTACCTACAAAACTGTGGGAGATCCGAATTCGGGTGGTGGGAGCTGACGTGGCGAAAATGAAAATAAACTCGATCTGCCTGCAAGTATAAGAAGCATTTGTCCCATACATGTCAAACTTCTATCTCTAACCATCTTTAAGATCTGTTTGTTTATACGGACGGACGATCAGACGGACGTGGCTATATCGACTCGGCTGTTGATGCTGATCAAGAATATAAATACTTTATAGGATCGGAAATGATTCCTTCTTCCTGTTACATACTTTTGCACAAACTTAACATACTCTGTGTACCTCAAAGTCGTTGTCGATAATCCCATTACCAGTTTCTAACGAATATACAGCCGAAAAGTAGGCTACATCTTTTAACTCAGCTATTTAATATCCAATCTCTATGAAAATTTGAGGAATTATAGATCTTGTGAATATGTAAATGTAAGTCTTAAATTTATGATAGATTTTTATAAAAATCGTGGGAGTTATTCCAAAAATTGTGGGAGTTATTCCACGATTTTTATTGTGGGGGCCGGAGTGGGCGTGGTAAAAACTTGAAACAAACTTGATCTGCGTGCAGTTAATAGGAGTCTACATTTAAAATTTCGTTGCTTCTGCTCTTCGAGTCTCTGAGGTGTTTAGGTGTTCATACAGACGGACGGCTATATTGACTCGGCTGTTGAAGCTGATCAAGTATATACATTTTATACTTTCGGAAATTTTTCCTTTTGCGGTTACATACATTTGCACTACTTTCTTATACCCCTCTTAGTCGACGAGCAACGGGTATAAAAATATATAAAACGAAGTCCTGTCAAGAATGGCTGGACGGATTTTTAACTTCTTTGATAAGACATTAATCCAAATTTCATAGTTGACAATTGTTGACGGGTAAATAGCACGCTTAGAACAATCGGTTAAAAAATACGCGAAATATGCAAAATTGTCTAATAAGTTTTAATTATCATGAAGACTTAATAGATGACTCTTGTCGACGGGTAAATACATAGGAAATGTAAGCCTTCGGTCCAAAAAAATGCCGAAATTTTGCCAAATTTGATAAGAAGCTTAGATTGTCATGAAGACCAGTATATTTTCGAGTAAATAGAAGGTGTGCATCGAACGTGCAAAATTTTATATAGTAAATAGACGGGTCAAGTAGTCCATTAATAATGGTAACATCCAACCGTCATCAAAATTTTAAAATTTGCAAAATACATATTTGTGTTTAGATTGTCATGCAAAAATTTTTTAATGGACGGGTATATAGATGGTAATAATACATGGGTAAAAGACGGGTTAATAGGAGGTATAAATCAAACGGTCCAAAAATCTCGAAATTTTAAAAATTGTATACGAATTTTGATTATTAAGACGGGTAAATAGGCGGATGAGAAAGTTTAAAAGTTCTAAAAAAAAAGTCGAAAATTACTTAATTTTAGTATGAGTATAGATTATAATAAAGCTTTTCGAAACTTTGCCGTTCGCATTCGGCGTTGAACTGTCGGTCCCTTTCTCTTGTGCGAAAAATTATGGAGCACAGACGCCAAGAGATTGAGAGAAGCTTGGCTTGGCTCTTTTGGGCCTGTATAGCCAATTTTACATAGATTATTATAAACACGGGTGAACAGATAGATGGTGAAGATTTAAAGGTCCACAAATTCGCCAAATTTGCTAAATTTAAAATTGAGTTTAGATTATCATGAAGATTAAATAGATGGCAAGTGTTATGAAACATTTACTCCTTCCTACCCCGGGACAGCTGGAAATGAATAAAAGCAAAGTTTTAAAAAGTATTTTGATTTGATCTTTACTTATTTTCTGTAAGTTTTCTTGTTATTGGAACTATCATGATCTCCCACATTTATCTAGCACTTGCATTTTATATAATATCTGTTTGAGTTTAATCCTTAATCAAAGTATTTTCTGGCTTCTGCACACACATTCCCTTCGTACTGTCTCTATGCGAGTCCTTTTTTACTGCACAATCAACGTTACCGGCTGGCAACTTCTCTTATCCCTCCCACACTATGTGCTTTCTCCAACTCCATTTCAATTAAAATATTATGCAATTTTTAATTTATATTTTTAATTAATTAAAAAACACTAAAAAACAATATTCCATCCACCGACCCTGCATAAAAATTCATTAAAAATACTTTTTGCTTATGAGGCAAAAAAAAAAAAAAAATACAGCAACAACATCAAGAATATATATTTTTCCTGCTTGTTGTGAACACCTTCCATTCGACTCTATGCGTGACAACGCCGCCTGCTTATTACGTTTTAAAACTCCTCTACACCACCCCTCACCCAGTCCCAAGCCAATGCAAAAAATTTAAAAATATAAAAAAACAAAGCGAAGCAAACATTTCGCATATGCAACGACGTGGGCCACCTGCAAACCGGACAGTTGCCAATGGGCGGAGACCAACCCCCAAAAGAATCCGTTCAGAGCACATATATGTTGAAAAAAATTATATACACGCCCACTGCAAACAAGGTTGCCGTTTGCTGGGGCTTGGACTGGGAAAGAACACAACCAAAAAAAATCTGAAAAAAATTGTGGCTGCGGGTTTGGTGTTGAAAGGAAGAGCAGGAGGAGGTGAAGGGCCTGTAAAAATTATATTAAAAATGCACTGTCCGAAAAAAAGGCGTAACATACACACACATTCACGGGTTTTAAGCCCTGTCCCCGCGTAAAAAAGTAATAATAAAGCTAAAGTTTTTTTTTACTGGGTTGGGCCTGGTGCCAGGGCGTTGATATATACACCTCCCCATATATACAAATTACTTACATATTTAAACATTTACACTGTCCCATTGCCAAATATATGCAATTTTCCGAGGGGGGTTCCACAAAGTAAATAACCAAACGACATTCTCATCAACCAAAGAGCAAAAAAAATTGGAGAAAAAAATCCCGAATCAACAAAACCCCCAAATGATAAATAAAATTTAAAATCTCGAGCCTTGATTAACCCAAACGAGCATTAGGCAAACTCTCCCTCCCCCTTCTGCAACTCAGCCTAGAGCAAAAAAATATTTCCTAGCATACACACGGGGGCGGACAGTGTGCATGTGCGAGAGAAAACGAGCAGCAAGCGCTGCATAAATATAATATGATTGCAAACAAAAACATTTGAGCCATTTGAGCTTGTCATTTGTTCAGAGAGTTTCTTTTTCTTTTTTGGTTTCCCCCCACAATGAAATTTGGTATTTTTGTATGCGTGTGTGTGTGTGTTTATTTGGTGGCTGAATATTGACACTCCAGACATTTGCATGGATTACACTACACATCCATGCCGAACATAGAGAAATTTATACACAGAACAGTTTTGAACATTTCTCTTTGTCTCTTTATAAATATTTCATTTTAGGAGCGAACCACCTCAAAAAAAATATCAAAATTCACACAAAACAATATTATTATTCTCTACAAATACAGAACAAGAGAGTTTGGTAAAAATAGATTTATAAATAAACAATAAATATTTTTTTAAACACATTCTATAAAAGTCTATTTTAAATTGGAATATCTAATAGAGTGCAGTTTTTGTGATCGAACTTCGAAGAAATGAAATTTCTATAGTCATGAGATTTTTTCCGCTTAATGAGAATCGCCAAACTCTCGAATAATTTGTTAAAACTTGAACTAGCGAAGCAATATAAATCTTTTACAAGGCCTTGGCAAAACACAAAAGCTGAATAGTTCCAAACCAATACACTCTCACTTTTTGGCCTCGTTTTTTGACAAAATCTGTTCTAAACCGATTCCTTTAACAAAATTTATGCACAAAATACTGTAAAATCCACTTTCTAAAAATAATCAAATTGAAACCGATTCCATCAATTGCAAAAAACTTACTCAAAAAACCAAAAACGCACTCAGACTTCAACTCACTGACCACCAATTGCAGGCTTAGCCAGACAAATCCATCAAGACAGCACAAGATGATACGCAATGGGCATGAAAATGTCTGCAACTGCCTGGCAAACATTTGGTGTAATGGAGGCTGGGGGGATCAAGTGCAGAGCTACCAGGACCACGAAAAAAGTCAACGTTTGACATTAAACAGCGACAACATTTTCGCTTTGCATGCAAAATGCCGACACAAAGGGCCAGGATGGACAGCAAACGTCGCGTTGCGTCGCGACGCGATTCTTCTCATAAAGCAACTGACAACCACATTGGTTCTTGCTCCTGCTCCTCTCCTAACGACCCGCGCCAAAAAATGTCCACCAGACTGCCAGGATGGCGGAAATAGAGCAAAGTTCCCTCAAATGGGGGCAAAAAAAAAATGGCACACAAGCTACTTGAGTTTGAACCGGCGACGATGCTGCACTCTTGTACCCCGACCATTTTCTAGTATTTTTTTCCGCGCTCTCAGGCATGTGCCTGACGGGTTAAGGCGGGACAGTTGACCACCACAATGTGGACAGGAGGAGGTGAAATGGTGGTCGTCTTTTCATTGTTAGCCGGATGACTGTTCGTCCCTTCCTCCTTAATGGCAATGATTTTGACGTCTGTTTAGTTGGCCCTTTTGTGGCTCCCTCAACTTGGGATGGCTAATGGCCATTTGTTGGCTCCACCATTGAAATGTTTCCTCTGTACGGAGGGAGGATATAGGGAATAGCTACGGAAGCGTCTTTTAATCAGTGCGTAATGGTAGCTGACAGGTGGAGATCTGGATTGCTATCTAATGGCCTAAGACAGGTATGGTCTAGTTAGATACCAACAAGTAGGCTCAATTGAATCACTAAATCGGGGAATGGGTATAGACGAAGAGTATACACATTTAGCTTTTATTTTGTGCAAAAGTAAACGTAACCAGTGAAATCAAATGGACTGTTCTCGTCCCTTATTTATTTCTGTATGAAATTTCTTTAAAATGATTCAATTTCATAATTATAATATTTATCTCGTGACCTCCAGAGAATTTTTAAATATTTCGGTCTTAACCGAGCCCATCTATAATTTCTATATAATTAGAAACTCCACTGAAGTTGAAACTAAAGCATTGCAAATAAGACAAAATGGAAACGTTAAAAACCTTTAGAGCGGGTTAACAGGACATTTACAGGATAAAGCAAGAGCTTTAGACACCGAATAAGTATGCACGACCTGATTTCAGAGCTAAGTTGTTGTCATATTTGAGTGCCAAAACCCTCAGCTGAGCAACGCAGTGTAGCATTGACACATTCCTGAGAAGAACATTTTGACGATAATGATTGTGCTAAGAGCAATACTTTTAAAAATTATACACACTTACCAGACATCTGCAGGAGTGCACTGTAACTGCTGGTGTACTTCACGAATATTTGATGTTTTTCACATTCGAGTGGCACAACCACAAAAAAAAATGAATGCAGTCTTTACTCCACTTATGGCATATTTGTGCTTGGCTTATGCAGTGTGAATGATAGCCGGCGCTAATCGTGTGGGTCATTTCTTTTAATCGTGCTAGCAGAGAGCGAGTGATGATGGAATCACCACTTGCAATTTAGCAATGTTTGCAACTCTATTTTTATTTGTCTTTCCATATTGAGATTAGAATTAACAATTTAACAGCGTTTACGGCAAGAACAAAATAGAGCGAAAGCAAATTATGTATTACTAGTGTGTGCGCTGTGAGCGTACAACTGCCACTCGAAGACGAAAACAATTTGCGGCGTAGGATAAAGCAGAGTCAACCATTTTGACAAACGAACACACAGAACACTCAGTCACAAAAATACCCATACGACAACAAGTGTGTATTTGATTTGAATGCAAATTTATGGGTGTATGTTACACCGCCTACGCTTTTACAGCAAGTATACTTGTATTCCAGACACTCCTCTTATATAATTGGGTCATGGAGATTTGCTTTATGCTTTATTTGTAATTTTAATAAGAATTGATTTGGCATACACAAAAACAAAACGATAGTCAAAAAGCGATAACAGATGCCTAATCAGACGCCTGTTTACACTCAGGTGAGATATCAGAGGCAACAGTTGCTCTGCAGTATTTGTATTATAAACGGTAGCCTTCAATCGCAGAAAAACCATGCTTTACAATTATAGTTAACATTTTCGAATGTTATCTATCTAGAAATCAGTGCAGTAATCCTTGAGTCATTGAACCACTGCCGATTAAAAATAAACAAGCTGCGATATACTTAAGTTTGCAAAAAAAAAAAAAAAAACCCTTCTAAATAACCCAAATGTGCTACATAGCATAAAATACAGAATGTTCCAAGCTACCTCCAGCTCAATCTTAATGTTTGCCTCCCAAGGGAGTGGTTCAAGGAATATGATGAAGTGGAGAAGCTGCTTCGCTTCTTATTAAAAAAGATGTTTAGATTGCCCCAAAATACTCCAAATTACGCCACATTTATTGA
This sequence comes from Lordiphosa stackelbergi, assembly GCA_018904235.1. Classification (NCBI taxonomy): domain Eukaryota; kingdom Metazoa; phylum Arthropoda; class Insecta; order Diptera; family Drosophilidae; genus Lordiphosa; species Lordiphosa stackelbergi. Next base: position 24,208 of record JAEIFU010001624.1, on the reverse strand, counting down.
AACTGGTCTCTCTCCTCTATACTGCCAAACACTAAGCACACACTTTTCGTATATGAGAAAAAGAATTTCTTTGCCCGATACCCATTTGGTAAAAACCATTGCCAAGGACTTACAATCGAAAGGAACCTAGTGTTTTGAAGTCTGGAGCAGGCTTGCGGAGGAAGACGGTGTTGAAGTCAGCATCAGCAACTCTGATTCGTGGGAAGAGATTCATTCACAAATTGTGGAGAAAGTCAGCAACAGCTTTATGCTTAAACATATTCGACAGGCAAGAGCGAGCGAACACAGAGTAATTTACAGGCAACTGAACTATTCCTTGGGAGAAAAAACTACTTCAACAACCAGCACAGCCAAAACCAAATTTCCGCTATATTCAGAGCCAGATGCTAGATGTGAATAACAGACGTTACGCCAGGGACACGGAAGCCAATTGCTCAATGTGCAACCTAAATGTGAAGGAAGACACGTGTCATTTCATTGGAGTATGTCCGATTTTAAGTGAAATCAGAAAACTATACTGGCAACAGGCACAGCTCTCATCGGAACAGGTCGTCATAATCTTAAATGGTCAAAACTGGAACAGTCACAACGAAGATTTTTAGATTAGTTAATATTAGAAAAACACTTTTCGTATTATTACATGTACTACATACTAAAGCTGACGGCACATTGCCAAAGCTAGTTTTTCTTCTCCTCGATTATATTCATATATTTGTATACCTTTTTACGATTTATTTAAACCAACCTTTGTTAAATTATTGAAAAAATTAAATCGCATACTACTACTAAAGTTTTTATTATATACTTCATGATGTGAAAACTTAACACCATAAATTAATCTCCAATATCGAAGAAAAAATCATCATTTATATGCATTTTCAAGCAGAATATTCTCCCAATCGATCTGCTCACTGACAAAACTGAAAATACGAAAAACACACTGTCTCTTACTGAGCCGAACAAACAAGGGCAAAATAGACGATTCTGTCTGCCAATAAGAATTTACTTACTTTTACAAAATTTGTTGAGTTTGTTAGACGAAATTTGTTTGGAAAACCGGTGTAAAATTGCAAAACTTTTAGGAAGTGACGATGGGAGTATGGCTGATAATAATAAATTTCCACCTACTTCACAAATGTATATACAAAGATCGTTAACCCACTCACAATCCCTCATTCATACGCAAAAGACACTTTGGAAGTTTGCACAATGAGAAAAAACCAAGCCGATCGTGCTTGATATCAAGCAGTTTTGATGTCAAAAGTACGGGAAGACAGAAGATTCTTGGATCCTGAAATAAAGCATGAATTTTTGAGATTGGAATTCTTGGTTTTAAATAAAGTCGGCTTGATATCAAGCAGTGATCTTCTTGGTTGCAAGCATAGATCTTCTTAGATTTCAGTACAACATTTCTGATTTTTGAAGAGGGTTGTGGTGGAAACAATACCACCGACCAACACCATACCACTTAGCCTTATCCCATGCTGTAAATAATTTGAAGATACCATTAAACATTTTGTTATACTCTGTACCTATATTTTATAGCTGCCATAGGAACTGTCGGTCGAAAAGTGGATCTTTGTGAGAAACTTTTTTCCGTAAAGGGATAAAGCGTGCAATGTATGTAACAGGCGAGATCTAGTTTATTCTTGATCAGCACAGGGTCGATTTAGCCTGCCGTTGCCGTCCGTCTGTTGTATGAACACTAGATCTCAGAGATGGTGAGAGATAGAGGTTTGACATGTATGGGATAAATGCTTCTTTTATCTGCACGCAGATCAGTTTGTTCAAATTTTGGCCACGCCCCTCCCGCCCCGCAATTTGGAAAACGTTATATCTCCTACAGTTTTAAAGATAGAGGATTCGTTCTTCAGAGATAGTTAGTAATTAGCAAATGAATCGATTTGCCGAAAGAAGATAAAGATCGGATGAACGGTTCCAAGTTATAAGCAAAAAGGAACCAAGCCCCCCGCACCACCCTAACAAATGTTGCTACTTTTTGGATGGTCGCCCCCAAGGACCCCGGGAACACTATTAAACATGTTTTTCATGAGTAACGGGTTTATCGAAGTCGGTTAGAGCCGACTTTAACTTACGCTTTGTTTTTACATTTTACACAGATTCGCAACTTATTTTTGGTAAGTCGGATGACTATATCTTATAGCTGCCAAAGGAACTATCGGTCGAAAAGTGGGTTTTATGGGAAAAACTTTTTTGTTTTTAATGTTAACGTCTCCCGCTTCAGCGATTATTAATATTATACGCTTTTACACAGATTTGCAAGTTTTGGTCAAAATCAGATGACTATATTTTATAGCTGCCATAGAAACCATCGGTCGAAAATTGGGTTTTATTTAGAAAATTTGTTTGTTTTAATGCTGGTTCTTAAACTCTGACGTTTTAAAACATTTGCAACGGTATAAAAACTTCGGCAAAGATGAAGTTAGCTTGGCCTTCACGTTTTATTTTCTTTTATAAAATTATGTAATCTATTTTTTTTGTCAATAACGCAAAAAAATTCAGCATCGAGAGCAATTGTCTTCTCGAATTCGAGCAGATTTCGTCTTAAAAAATCAAAAAGAAAAAAATCTAAATTAAAGCCGATTTCAGTCACGCCAATTCGTGTTGGACTTCTCTCAATGTTACGGTCAATGAAAGACATGAGCAAAAAAGAATCTAAAGAGAATCTTCGCTCTTCCTTTTCGTTGTATTCGTAACAGAACTGTTTTTTCCAAGCTCTGATTTATTGACTTCAATATGTAAATATCTTGGGAATGTTGTTTCGATTAATTTCTGATAATATTAGAATATATTATAATAACAATATTGAATGTGTACTTATTTAAGTAAATTCTATTCTCATATCAATGAATAGTTATAATTATTTCAAATTGTCCAAAAGCATTTTCATATCATGTTAATACTCACAGTTGCATTGAAGTTACATGTGCTTAAAATTGATTTCACTTTGAAAACATAAAAATCCCCTCGAATGGCTGCATCCTGGCGAATGTGTGTTTTTTTCACTCCCTAAAACCCTAAACATACAATCCGAATGAATCCTATCTGGATTTCAAATATGTATTTTTCCTTTCCCCCCACTTCCTACCGCCCCATCTAGTCAGCTAGCATATGCATTAAAACATCTCTCGTGCACCATTTGCTTATGCCTTTTTGCCATTGTTTGTGCTACACTTCAACGCACTTTCGTCATTGATCCGGAGACCCACCCAATCCTCTATCCCACTCAAACTCGCGCAGGTTTTTTCTTTTTTTTTTTTTCGTTTTTCATTTTTATTGAATTTGCTTTTCCCCTTTTGCACTGACCAGACCCCAGAGTAGACCGAGTTCGTTGCATTATGCCAGGACATACGTTTTGAAATTCCATTCCTGCGTAGAGCGCTTTTTTGTGCCATTACTCATACTTGTAGATGTGTGTGTGTGTGTAAGGGGAGGCGGGGCACGTATGTTGCCAGGTTGCCACGTGCAGGTCTATGGCGCTAAGCTTTGACTTGGGATTTGCATTTTTTACGCGCCGTATAGCTTCGGTGGAAGGTTGAGGGAATGGTTTCCACTTTTGCTGATGTCGTGATTCCTTTTTTTTTTGCTGTTGACGTTTTTGTTATGGGTTTTCCTGCTTTTTTTCATAATTTTCTACTCTCTCTCTCTCTTTTCTGGGATTCGCTTCTGTCCTGTTTTGGGATAAAAATCCATTTCATCAGCAGGGTTTCCGCTGTCTTCATGTGTGTGTGTTCTTCTTCCTGCTTTGTCTGATCGCGTTGAAATTGTAATGAGATTTTCTGTTTTCGGATTTCACTTTTTTTTCTCCTCTGAAGGGTTGCCCCGGCAATTTTACGGTAATATGCTTTTGAGCACCGTCTACTGGGGGAGTTGTCTATTTAATTTATGAAATTTATCTACAACTCGCATCAGTTGCTTCATTGTTTTGCTTGCTGCGGTGGCAAATGCATTCTCACTCATTCATCACTTTGTCCCGTTTTTGGTTAAACTTTTTTTCCTCCATGTAAGGATTTTTTTAATAGATTAGACGCGTTGTTTTCGAGGATTTGTTGTTGGGTGGGTGGGTGGTTGAGTAGAGGAGTCAAGTTCATAAACGGAGGCTTAAGGCTGACGACGCGTGAGTAGATTTGCGTGAAGGCAAATGTGGGGGAAATGTCCGATGTGTGATTGTCTGTGAATGGAAAAAGAAGGCTGTGAAGAAGGTTAAGTGGAGGTAAATTGAATGACCATGATGACGATGAAGCAAACAGTGAGAAGGGAAAGTTACATACTTGATTATCATTATGTGGATGACTATGAATTCTTAAGGACTTTTTTATTCTAGAACGGAAAATGAAAATCATTAATCATGGGTAATTAAACTATTACAAAAGACAACAATAAACTTTAAAGATTGTATGGAAAACGAGGATTTTCTGCACAGAGGTGAAAACCCTGTTTAGAAAATGAGATGCCGTCAACTCGTATTGAGCTCGAAATATTCTCAAAACTATTTGCGTTGTCGACTTGAGGTATCAAATAACAGAAGTTGCTTTGAACTAAAGTTATTAATACCCAACTTTAACTTACTGTAATAATGTTACCAAAAAGTACCTATCTTTTTTTCATTACTTTTTGGGTACTCCGACTTTATTTCTGGTAATAATTTTCAGGTTGGTGGGGAAGGGGCTGATTTTTGGAGGGGAAAGAAGAGGTAGCTAATAAAATAAAATCAAATTGGGTATCGTTTTATAGTTTTTTTTTGTGCTCCGATTACATTTGTGGCATTACTTATTTCGGTTTGGAGGGGGATGACCATAGGGGATACTCTTACAACTACACTCCTGCCCAAAATTATACGACACCCTGAAAATTTTAGTTTCGAACCTCGTAGGAAAATGGGAAAGCATAATACAACAAAATAAAGTATGCAGAATGAAAGCTTAATGAATTCAGCTTAAAATATGATATTCTTATCTCTGATTGCATCTCGCGTTTCAAGTAGCGCCAAAAACAAAAGCTCGATTTTTGTCATGTCTGCAAGTGTATCAAAATTATACGACACATGTCAATTTGATGGATTTAGTTAAAATTTTATTCTAATTATGGTATATAAACAATATTTAATAATTAATAGAGTCACCTTGAGCCTTTGCTAGCTCGAAAAGTCTGTTGGGCATTGAATTCACTAAATTTGTTGGTAAATTTTGGTCTAAAAGAGACCATTGAGCCAAAATTTCGCTTTTGAGGCTTTCGAAATTCTCAAATTTGTTGTTATTGACGTAAACACGCCTGGCTAGTACACCCACAATGTTCTCAATTGGGTTTAGGTCAGGGGAGCATGATGGCCAATCCAAAACATTTATATGGTGATCACCTCTGAAGCCCTGGGTCTCTCTGCTCTTGTGAATAGATGCATTTTCTTGCATAAAAACTCTCTCTTTCCATTTTTTTTTTCCAAAAATGGCAGAAGACGATCCTCCAATACTTTTTTGTATTCTCCAGTGTTCACCCTGCAGCTTGTGAAGCACAGATCAAGCGTTCCAGACGCATGAAAGGCTCCCCAAACCATTGCGGATCCGCCACCGAAATTGCGTTTGAAAAACATAAGTGTATTCTTACGCAAATCTATCCAATAATGCCGAAACCCATCTGGGCCGTCAGGACTAAATTTTTTTGTCATCAGAAAAAATTATCTAAATTATAAATATTGAACAAAGCTGTTTAAACAAGATAAAGTTAAAATTTTATACCCAGCCCCAGTTTCTCTCCAAGTTTTATTTCCACAAATTGAAGTCGTGCTGTTTTGTGGAGCGGCTTTAAGGACGGAACCTTTTTAAGACTCCTCTGACAATGCACTCCGATGATTACTGCGTCCGCCAAACAGTCATCTGTGACACAGGCTTGCTGCAACATGCTGCAAGTGAGGAGCAAGAAGCAAACGAATTGCTAGCTTTAAGTATTATGCGACTTTTTCGCGGTCAGACAACTTGGGTTTTCTTCCAGAGCTCTGCTTCACACCATATTCATCCGGATTGTTAAAAAATTTGGTGATAACACAACGTGTTCGACCGATTTTCCGCGATATTTCGCTTACATTAAAACCAATATCTTTGTAGGCTCTTATCCTTCCCTTTTCCTCGCGGCATTTTATTACAAATTCATTAAATTGTTAGCCGATATATAAAAAAATTTTATTGAAACCAAATCTTTATCTCCAGCCGCAATTTTTGAAATATGTCGTATAATTTTGATACACTTGCAGACATGGCAAAAATCGAACTTTTTTAAGCAGAATTCATTCGCTTTCATTCTGCAAACTTGATTTCGTTGTATTATGCTTTCCCATTCTCCTACAAGGGTCGAAACTAAAACTTTCGGGGTGTCGTATAATTTTGGGCAGGAGTGTAGTTCGACTTGGACAGCTTTTGGTATTCGCTTATTTTATGTGAAGCCTAATATTCTGGTCGTGATTCGTTAAGATCGGTAAGTTTTTAGATGAAGCTTACATTCAAAATTAATAATTAAAAAAAAAATCAGTACATCGACTCTTTTCTTGACTGCGGAACATAGTTCATGGCTGTAACCCCCAGCAATTATCCAGTTTGTTCAGTTGGCATTCTTCCAGCTGCATCGGTACACAAGCAGATATAAAGATCGATTGTTGTCAATGAGCTGGCGACCAGCCAGATACGGAGGCAGCTTTAAAAGCGTTATTATTCTATCCTTGGATTCTTATATCATTTTGGCTTTACCATTCAGTACGACTCGGTACTCAATCAAAGCTGTATCAGACAGGCATAAAACTAATTTGTATACCCTTGCAGAGGGTATATTTAAATTGTCCGGATGTTTGTAACGCATAGAAGGAAGGATCTCTGACCACATAAAGTATGTGTATTCTTGTTATATATTCTTAGTGGGGCCATCTATTGTTCAGTTTGGACAATCAGTTGGCTATCATTTTTCAAAGCAAAAATTCAATTGATAAATGAAAATCATTTAAAACCTTTATTTATAGAAATTATACGCGCAGCAAGGGAATATAATCTTCGGTCGAGTCGAAGTAAGCTTTCCTCTATTTTTAAATAGATTTTTTAATTGAACTCTATTTATTACGAGATGGAAATAGAATGCACCTGTGAAGTTCTAACTTCTTCCACTTATAGCGAATCTTCCTTATTAGCATAGTCCAAGAAACTTAAGTTTTGGTTTTGCCTTTACATTGATGACTATAATGCAGCGTTTAAGCGGTGTCTTTAACTTTTCAGTTGAGTTGATTTTCTTCTTCCTCAGCTGGTTGCTTTGACGGTTACGTTGACTCACTTTTCTATTATAAACGTTACCAATAACTCAATTGAATCATGCTCAAATAACTACTTGTTTTTAATAGCCATCTCTCTCAGAGTTTTTTCATCCAAATTGTTTGTCAATACTGTCAAAAATTGTTACGTAAAATGTTTGTAAAATTTTTTAAAATTCAATTCATAAACACTTGATGCTTTTGCTGTATGGTGGGCTAGGAAATAAAGTAAAACACTTATAGTTGAATTTACTAAAGGGTTTAAGGGTTGCCGCTTTACATATATTTGTATTTTTAAAATAAAACCAAATGAATTTGTCTGTCTATTTCAGTTAGTAGCCTGTTTGCTATGTACTCCCGTACAGTTCGAACCCTTACAAAATTTCTCCCATTGGGTGTGCACATTTATGTACTTTCAACAAAAATTATTTATAAAATATACAAAGCACAATATACAATATACAAATGCAGAAATACAAAAACCTGCGCGAGTTCTATGGCAATAACAATGCGGCAATAACAACAACAACACAGGCAGCAGGGGAAAGAGGGGCAAACGAGTTTCACATAAATTTACGTGCCAATAAAATAAACAAGCGCGGAGTTTTTGGTGACTCGCCAGTGGAGAAATAACAACGAGAAAATGAAAACTGGTATGAGTGAAGGGGTTTCACAGGAAGAGGCAGCGACAGAGGCTTTTTGCCATTTTATACACACACACATACTCACATAGAGACCCATCCACTCTGATGTCCTTCCATGCATGCATAAATCGCGCGAATTTTTAACGTTGATTGTAGTACAGGCAAAAATAACCGTGTGGTGGGCTCTGTATTTTTTTCTTTTTTTTTAAAGGGGGCTGACGACAAGGACTGAGTGCTCTAGACTAGCCCCAGCACAGACATTGTCACAACAAATGCTTCGCGAATTTTATATAAATTTTAAATACAATTTGCTATTGAGCCTCCCCATGTAGTATAACAACAAATGGAGACTGGCAAGCTGGAATGGGGTTATAGACGTGAGCCGGACAAAGAGGCGTGGGGTAACTGTCGCGTAATTGGAAATGTGTATTGTTTCAGATACGAAATGTAAAGATAGCTGTTTGTTCTAGACTAAAATTATATAGAGCTTTTTTTTAAGCAACGGGAAAAGGTCTCTAGAGATAAGAGATGACAGTTTAATACACAAAAAAAAAAGAACTGTTTTATCAGCGCTGCATCGACGTTTTTGTTTGTTTTCGCAAATTGGAAATCAAAATCAAATTCTATTCTTTTCCATAGTGAAACTTTGTGGTTATTAAAGAACTCAATGTATTTTATTTGCAAACAAGAAGTCACTTTTTTTACAAACCGCCTTTAAATACAAACCAAAAAAGAAGAAAATTTTAAAGTTATATTAGAAAAAAAGAATAATTTAATTTCAATTTTTTGCAAACTGAACAGACCTGATTTTGAAGTCAATATCCATAGATGTAAAAAAAAAACCCTGATTATTTTGTGTACAAGTTGTTTTGACCAATTGCTAATTAAATTCTTTTTCCCAAGCCTCAAGGTCTATTGTCTTCATAGTTTACTCAATACTCAATCAGATGTGTCCCAATTCTATGGACTTGCCATTTTAAAGTGAAATCCTGTCTACTTCATGCACCTTTTGACTGAAAAAGAAGGGGGCCTAGGCGAAAAGCCACCGTAGAACAGCAAAGAGAGAAAGAGAGAGAGAAAAACAGAGAACGGGTCAGCATCATCATCAATATGCAAAGGCCAGGCAGATATGGGGAAAAAAACCTGAATTGTAGCTGCCATTCAATGCGACTGATGGGGGGGACCAGAGAGAGAAGGAGAGAGACAGAGTCAACCTCCATTCCATGCTGTCCAATTATGCCTCACACATGCAAATGCAACGTGCACTAACCGAAACCCCACCCGCATCCATTCCCCTCCCCAGGCAACCACTCAGCGCGCTTGTTGTGCCCGCGAGGCTGTTGGCCAGAAGCGGCAAAGCGACACGAACCAGAGGCCCATGGAACGACCAACGACCGACACATGATGGGGTATAGGATGGAAACTCAACTCTGTTTCAATTTGCACCCACTCACACACACAGATACAGCAACTCTTTTTTTTCGCGTAACGCAAAATTTCGGCGAGATGATCCCAACATGGTTCTTTCCCACTCAACTTCAATTGCTGCTTGCTCTTTCACTCCTCATCCGTGTTGTTGTCGTAGCTGCTATTTTGACTCTATCTTGTTGTTGTTGTTGTTGTGTGCGTTTTCTGTTGAAACAATCGATTTATTTTCGGTTTCATTTCTGATTGGCAATATTTCATAGCGATGTCGTTGTTTTCCTTCTTTCCTTTTTTTTTTTGTGTAGTGACGGGTGGGGCTTTTTGAGGGGAGAGGTATGTGTGTGGTATTTTTTTTGTTTGTTTGTTTGTTTATATATGTATGTACTTGGAGTATTTGCATTTTTTAAATAATAACGAGAACAGTGCCAGGACAGGAAGGAATATGGAAAGAGATGCGAGTGAGTCCTGTGATCGAGTGGATGAAATGTATTGTTCAATGCAGAGTATGGAAATATAGAATTTTAAAATTGATATATCTAAAATAGTTAGAGAACTTGTAATAGGTTTGTGTTCTGTAAGAAATCATAAAAAATATTATTTTTGTTGCCTACTTTTTGGGGCACATTCTGATCGTGGAGAATAGAATGGTGGACAAAGTATTTTGACAAAAAAAAATTCATAAATAATCCATTAGATCTTTAAAACAAAAAATCCTAAAATTTTGAAATTTGTGTCGAATACTGGTATAAAAATAAGCGTTCAATAAAACATAAGTAGTACACAATCGGTTGCATAGGTTAGAAAATATAAATCAAAATGTGCAAATGGAAGTGGACATAAGTATTTTGACAAGAATTCAAAATTAGTTTATTCTCAGCACAGAACTTAAAATGGTTAAAGAATGATTGTTTCTAGACAAGATTTTCACGCTGAATCCGAATCTGGCTTTAGAAATTCCATGTCTATAATGGATTAACTGTAAAATGGACATAAAAATGCAGAAAATGGCTTATTTTGCCCATTTTGTAATGACCCTATGTCCTAGAAAAGGGTTATTTTTTAAAAATTCGTAGGTGTCAAGTTATAGTACTCAGTTTTATCTGTAAATTGTAGTTTTTATTTTACTTATTTTAATAAGATACTAGCAATAACCCGTCGCTGCGCCAGTATAGTTCAACAGTATAGAACAAATGCACACCTACTTCCCATCCACATCCCACCCACTCACCACCCAATTCCCACCAATTTTCCACCCAAATTCCATCCACATACAACACACTTCCCGCCCATATCCCACACACTTCCCGTCCACTTACCACCCACATTCCACCCACTTCCCATCCACATTCCACCCACATCCCACCCACTTCCAGAACAACTTACCACTCACATCCCACTCATATCCTTTCCACATTCCAACCACTTCCCAGTGGGCAACCCGGCGGTATTTCCAACATCGGAAAACGAAAACACAAATAATTCTCATTTTGATTTTACAAACCGAGTTTCAAGCCAATCGGATGAAAAATAGTTTTTGCATGCAGAATTTTCCGGCCATTTTCCTCGTGGGCGGATTTTCCGAAATCGGGAAAACACGTGTCGATTCATTTCGCGTACTATGCTCACAAACCAAGTTACAAGTCAATCGGATGAAAAATAAAATTTTTCCCATACAAACTTTACCGACGCTTTTTCGGGTGGAATTTTCCAAACAATAAGTAATCGCTTTTCATAATTTTCTGATATCTGGTCCAGTCAGAACACCTGTTTAATGCAAAATCAGATATAAAAATAATTAAAATTACATAATTAAATAACATAATTAATACAATATGGTTTTTAAGCAATCAAAGACTTCGGCACTACTTTCAACAGCAGTCTTGATGAACTTTGAAGCGATTCCCAAGTGTTCGTATGAAACTGGCGTGTACTCGAGAGTTGTTTGGGATAATTTCGCAGAAGAAAGGTTTTACAAATTCCCAGTAGTTTAGCCGTTTCTGGCAAAAAAACATGAAAAAAATTTCACTTTTTTCGAAGTTTTTGCACTTTTGATGCACTAGATGCCAAATTTTTGGGTCAGTCTGTTCATGACTTTTTTTCCTCCAGTTTATATCTTTAACTTTGCCCAAGATATAAAAACAAAATTCCAAACGGTTTATGGTATATGGACAGTTTGGGGTGAAAATGTGTTGGGTATCAAAAAGTACCTTTACGATGTGATACGGCCAAGTCCTTTGGGGATTTTTTTTAGTTTCGGTATGCTCTTAAAAAATATCACGGTCCGAAGGCGTAACCAATTTATGAGTTATTATAATTATGCTTAACCTTCTAAGAAACAATTTGCTGCTTTTATTCATTTGTTTAATATTGAAGTATATTTTAAAAGAATTTGCATTTAAACATCAATAAAATGTTGCGTGAAAATGATTTTAATTTTTAATCGATAGCAGCTATATCGAATTTGATATGACATTCAAATGTAATATTTAAATTTTAAAAACTGTTTTAAAATTATATTAAATGGATGTGCTTTCGATAGACACACAAAAACATGCGGTAGACATATAGCATACTGTTGATTAATCTGGTTGCGAGACAGAGATCGAAAAGTCAACACGTAACCATATCGTTCAAAGCTAAAGCATTAATAGTGAACCACAACCTCAAAAGGTTCCAAAAGTTAATACAACAAGGAAAGAATGCTCTCAGGATTCTGACAGGGCTCTACAAGGGTCACTGCAGACTGCAGAGCCACATGCACAAGTTGGGAACAACAAACACCCAACTTTCCAGATACTGTGAAGAGAAGGAGGAGTCCTCTGAACATATACTAGCACACTGTGATGCCCTAGCGAGGCGCAGACTCAGCAGATTTGGGAAACATATTCTACACCCAAGCAATATCAGTAACTTAGAACCCACAAAAATCCTGGCTTTTGTACAGGAAATAGGGCTGCTGAAGGGAACTGTAAACTCAGTAGGGGGGCACGGTGCACCACTTCCCCAACAACAAATAATAACCATATCGTTCGGAATGCGGAGCAGCAAAATGTAAAACGTTCGTTTCGTTTCGCTTTCACTTTTTGAAAAGGGTCAGAACAGGCTTTAAAAGGAAGCATTTGTAAAGTGACTATAATTATTTCTCCAATTCAATTGTTTTCGAATCCGTTTTTTTTTAAAGTTAAGTCTCTTGTATCAAAGAAAATAAGTTTTGTTTGCTATGCCACTGATGGTTTTCCAACAATAAATTAAAGATTCTTTAGATGATAAAGACTTAAAATCTCATAAAGTAAATTTTTTGTATGTACGGCAAACAAGTATCTCTTTGCTCGACTGTAATACAGAGTAACTTTTTGGATTTGGGACAGAAAATTTCTTATATGGGAAGGGCGGGGGGAGTTTATTCGCCACGTCTCATCTCTTCCAAACAGATTTATCAGCAACAAAAATCCCCCAGACAGTTATTCAATCAAATCACTTGTCACCCCAGATATTACCATTTTCTTTATTAGATTTATTTATCAAAATTATTATCACATAAAAATTTCATTAATAGCATTTTTTCTCCAATGCTTTTGCTTTCGCTTGCTCTTTTCATTTTGTAGTCACACGCCCTCTGTTTTCTTTTTTTTCTTTCTCTAAAGTGTGTGAGGGTGTGTGCTAATGAAAATTGCTTTTGGAAAGCAACATTGTACGTTGACGCCTACAAATATGTGCGTTGCTTGCTTTGACACTTGTTTGCAGGAGGAAACAAAAAAAAAAAAAAAGGAACAAAACAGAAAAAATCCAACATTGAGCACGCGACGTATGAGCAACGCGTGAGTTGTTGCCTCACACACCGCACCACGCCTCTGCTCCTGTTTTGTCATCATGTGTATAAACAGTTGGCAAACCTTTGACTAACTGTCTGTCTGTCTATCTGTTTGACTGGTAATGGTCTGATGGCGTTGATTTGCCTGGCACCCCTCTCATATTGCCGCTACTTATGCTCGTTTGAAAGTGGATATTTTGGTTGTGTGATTGTTCTACAAATAATATATTTGATTTAATTTTAGAATTTTCCCGTGAAGTTATACTCTTCCATTAAGCAACTCATACTACAATTTGTTCAAATTCTCATCTGTGTCTCCATTCAACTGAAAAATTCTCATTCCTCTAACATAAAAAAACATCAATATTTCCGTATTGAATTCGTTGCCACGTCCAACCCGATTCCTATTGCCTGCCTACTCCATACTACTCTGTAATCTGCTGCGCGACTGCTGCCAGCCTTCCAATTTCACCCGCATTCGTCGTTATTCATTTATTAAAAGCATTTTCCCTCTCCCATTTCCAATGCTCTTTTGTCTGGCACTGCAAATTGGCAATTTGTATTTTTTATTTCTATTTTTTGGCGGGGTATTTTATAATTATTTTTTATGGTTAGCCAATTATTTAAATAAATAATGGCTCGTTGCGAATTGGTCTGCTTTGTTTTTTGGATCAAAATTGAAAATTGCCAAAAATACCAATTCAGGCGAGAAAACGCGTTGTTGTTTATTCTGTGCAATGCTGCATGAAATATGCAATTATATTCCGCTATTTGTACACACACATCTAAACACAATTGTATGTGTGGAAGAAGTGTCTGTACATTTGCATTTTGCTCCACCGCAAAAGTTTCATTTCCGTTCATGTCCGCTGAAAATACTCACCCACGTATAACAAATAATATGACATAAACAGCGCCAAATGTCAACAATTTTTGTCAGCTTTCCACAGTGTGGTTATACGTATTTTGTTGTTTGGGATGTTGGAGAGGGGGTTACAAGTTGGGTGATTGGATTTTGAGGTGCAGGTGCATTCCAAAAATATATTTCAACTCAATTTGAGAGCAGAGAAGCTGAGTAATTGAGTTGATTAAATAAATAGATATCAAATGAAATATTTTATTAAAATTCAATTGATTTATGGTTGTGGAAAAGCTTTGCTAATATTTAAGGCAGCTAAAGAAATGTCTGACCGAATACTGGTATGGGTACCTCTTTTCCGAGAAATACTATTTTCAAAATTTCTGAAAAATTCCTTCTATCTTCTATAAGAAACCCTTTACAAATATTTTTCTAAACTGTCCAAAAATTCTTTGCCAGAACACAATTTACTCGTTAGCTGCTCGCTTTTGCTGTTGGTTTCGTTTTATTAACGAGTTGCTGGTGTCATCTGGTCCCCTTCTCTCTTCCCAATATCACATCTAATCAATATTTTGGTTATTGGCAATGCAACTACAACACAACTGCAACTACAACAACAACATCGCTACATAAATTTGTAGTCCCATTTTGGGGTTTTCTGGTGGGGGGAAACTTGACTGCGGTTTTGCTGCAAGCCCGCGCGCGTATTTCATCAGGCGGCCAACGACGCGGCCGCCAAACACTGTCGTTGTCCATACACACATACACTCCCCCCCTCGCCCACAGACCTTTTGCTCGGTCATATTTCTAACTCTGTCCCAGAACGTTGCCTTGTTATTTACAGACCCTTTCCCCAAAACGAGCAAAAGTCCCCGCCCCATATTGTCGTTGGCTCGCTGGTTTTACGTTAATTTGCACAATTTTTGAGTTATGTCAATCGATTTCTAATGGCCGCGTCGCATGCGTTACCCTCCACACCATCCCTGAACAGCCGTTGTTGCGGTTGAGCTAGCGATGGCGGAGGAACCGGTGGCAAAACAACGACAATGGCCCTCAATTTGTAGTTTTATAATTGAAACAAGTGCTCTCCTTTTGGCAGCTGCAAAGCTTCAAAAACTGATTGCCAGTAATTGGAAGGGGTTACTAAGTTTGCAGGCTGTAGAGTTCTGCCTTTTGCTGATGGTGAAAAATCACTAATGTCAACTTATTCGAATATAAATACATTAATCTATTTAATTCAAAGCAGAATATCTTTAAAGACAAACAGAAAAACTAGTTAATGTATCTTATACAGTTTTTTTTTTTTAATTTAGTTACGGTTGCAATGACCCCAAAAGTAGGTAACATAGATCGGAGGGCCATCAAAGGAACGATCGGTCAAATTCAGACGGCTACACAAAATCGGGCTGGCATATTTTTAGATGTCAGTTGCTTCCATAAATGTACAAACGCCTGACAGAGGCAATTTCAGCTGACTGTGGCCAAATATGTTTAGATACATCTGTCAAAATTCCCAAATATTCTAATTAGTTTGAACAGACTGACATAAAACAATCTGGCAACGTGCTTAAAAAAATACATTTTTTTTAGTTTTTTTCCTCATTGGTTCTTTTTTAATCCGAACGGTTTCAGGTTTCATCAATTTGGATTTCAATAAAATGTTTTCCGAAATTAGATCTTGACATTCCCAACAAAACCTAATTTGCAGTTTTGCACAAACAATTTCAAATATAGAAAGAAGCCAAAAATAAAAAAAAAGAACTTTAAAAGAAGAATTTTGCAGGTTTTGATATTGCAAAATAGTTTTTAAGCCTAATACAATGTATAATTATTTAACAATATTAAATTATATTAAATAACTCTTAAATTATAATTATAGCTATACATTTTTTTCTACTTGGAAACCGCACTTCTAGGAATTGGTGAAGAAAATCTGTGGCTGAATACCATAGCTGAGACAAAATCCTTAAATGATCCTAAAGTTTTACTCTTGTGGATTTTTTTCCACACATTCGAATTGACCCCCCTAAAGTCCACATCAGGCTATCAGAGGAATGATTTGAAAAATTATACTTTGTTGTGCTGTAGTGTGACC
Source organism: Lordiphosa stackelbergi (assembly GCA_018904235.1). NCBI lineage: Eukaryota > Metazoa > Arthropoda > Insecta > Diptera > Drosophilidae > Lordiphosa > Lordiphosa stackelbergi. Next base: position 8,071 of record JAEIFU010001624.1, on the reverse strand, counting down.
AGTGTTTGCTAAAGTTGTTTGCTAAAGTTGACATTATTAACACTGGTTTCTATTTTTTGGTAAAATTTGGTAAACGAACTATGGTCAATCTAATTTAAAAAAAACCATATTTTTTAATGTGAACAGAGTTTTAAAGTTTCCCCATGTCAAATTCTTCTCTGTAAATGCTGGAATTATTGCGGGGGCCACTCAAACCATTGACATGTTCAGATCAGAGCACAGTGGGCAAAACGGCTATTCAAAAATTAAAATTTTAAAGTTTAAAAAATCGCCATTTTTTATTTATTTTTCGATTACCGATACTTTGATTAGCTTATAAAACTTTATCTCAAAGCATTCTGATATATATTTATCAGAACAGCTGTGAGCTATCAAACACAACATATGATTTGGCAAGTGCTTTTCAATTTATTCCCGCATTTTTGCAGTTTCTGTTAATTTAGCTGTGAAATATAAGGTCATCGTTGATTTACGTAAAAGCTTGCTTATATATTCATATAAAGGTAGCGTCCATTTATACCTCCATTTAACGTTTCTGAGGCGAGGTTTGGCTCCAAATGTGAGTGTACCTACCAAAGAAATTAAAAAAAAAAATTGATTCTTAATCCTAAAAACTAACAAATCAAAAATTGATATAAACTTTTTTTTATTTTTTTATATCTTTTATTCCAACCTTAAGAAAGTTGTGCAAACTTTCTGAAATTTTGGTTTTTAAATTTAAAAAATAAAAAACTATTTTTTAAAATTTTTTTATATAGTTTTTGTTGCTTTCATTCCTACTTTTAAGAGAAAAAAAAAACAGATTACGACTATCTCATTTAATTTGGAAGATATTAATCTCTCTCTCTAAATTGGTAATTTCGCCCACTGTGCAGATGCCTTGTGGCCTCTTGTGTTATTATTGAAATTATTGAAAAGTTAATTAAAAATCTAAATTAATGGCAAATTCCCACCTTTTGCCAATATCGGCGACCCTGAAGTCGTGATTATCACTTTGTCAACATGCGGAAAAAGGATCTGCCATCGAAAAAAAAAATATGAAACAATCGTATAGCTAACGAGTAATGCGAATACTTTTTCTCAAAATGCACTTTTCTGCCAACTCAAGTGCCATTTTTATAATTTCTGTTTTTTTTGGTCGATCTTTTTAAAATTATGTTAGGCCAAATACAAATTAAATTTTATTTTTTAAGGCTGGTTTCCAGAACGCGCGAAAATATATTTGTCTGTCAAACTTCACCTTAATAAAGGGTGATTTTTTAGCTATTATCTTTTTGGCAACACTAGTTTAAACAGCTCACGCACGTTTCGTATTTTGTTTCACTGTCAAACATCTTCAGTTTGGTCTATAATTTAACCATGAATAGTCTTACAAACGAACAACGCTTGCAAATTATTGAATTTTATTATCAAAATGCGTGCTTTGTTAAGAAAGTTCATCGCGCGCTTCTTCCATTTTATGGTCAGTTTAATCGACCCACTGAAGCGGATATTCGAGCAATTGTGACTAAATTTCGCACCAATTTTACATTGTTGGACATTAAACCACCAACACGTAGAGTGCGAACTGAAGAAAATATCGCAGCTGTATCGGCCAGTGTTAATGATGAGACCATCAATTATCGATTCGTCGCCGTTCGCAGCAATTGGTTCTCTGTTACTGAACAACGTGGAAAATTTTGCGGAAGGATTTAGGTGCCAAGCCTTTCAAAATACAGCTGGTGCAAGAATTGAAGCCGAACGACCTACCGCAACGTTGAATTTTTGGTGAATGGGCTCTTGGAAAGTTGACTGAAAAATTGTGTTCAGCGACGAAGCTCATTTTTGGCTTAATGGGTACGTAAATTAGCAGAATTGTCGATTTTGGAGTGAATATCAGCCAGAAGCATTGCAAGAGCTACCAATTCATCCAGAAAAAGTCACAGTTTGGTGATGATGCTGGTGGCATCATGGGACCGTACTTCTTCAAAGATGATGCGAATCGTAACGTAACTGTGAATGGTAAGCGCTACCGTGAGATGATATCCAACTTTTTCAACATTTGCATGAAATAATCTTCAAACATTAAATTATATGGACCGTACTATCGATTCAAATAAAGATTTCATGCATTTATTTTGAATTTTATGTGTTTTTTTTTGAAAAACTTTCCTATAGCTCTTAAAAAATCACCCTTTAGAAACTCTTCTGAACAGTTTTGAAATCTAAATGCTTTTGCACAGCTCTCTTCTTTGAATAAAGTATTGCGCCGAACTAAATATGTGTGGGAGACAGACGACTTTAAAACCTGAACCGAAAAATGTCGTCCAGCTCTTTTAGTTTTTCAGATCGGCTCGTGTGTACATACCGAAAGTGGTAAAGTGTTTTCTAAATGTAGGATTCCTTGATTTCTAAAACTCTCTTAGAAAATAAGATGTTTTAAAAGAAAGTTTGAAATTTTTTTAAGAAACTGTTTCGGTGTTACAAGAATTTCTGGGAGGTTTCATATGTAAATTTCCGCGTGACGAAAGCTACATTCGTACTCGTTTTCGAATGAAAATATAAAACATTTTTGGTCTTTCAATAGATATACCTGCAACTTATACATACTAGAACACACTTGAATATTAGAGGATTCTAAATATTAACTAACAGAAGGAAGCCCCGTCAACCCCATAATGTATATATTTTCTTGATCAGCATCAGCGGCCGAGTCGATTTAGCCATGCCTGTCTGTCTGTATGAACGCGTCGATCTCAGAGACATTTATAGATAGAGCATAAATTTGGCAGTAGTAATACAATCAGTTTGTATCAGATTAAGAAAATTCCCCTCATTCATCCTGGCATCACATAGTTTCTTATTGTTTTTTGAGCCTTTGAACCCTCAAAAGGATTTTAGATAGCAAAACTAAATGCAATCTATAGGCATTTTTATCAAAAAAGTGAGGGACATGAGTACCAACTCAACGCCAATAAAAGATCGAAAATTAAGTATACGCAGCCGGCGAAAATTCAAAACTCGCGATACCTCTTCAACAAACCTCGTACATCTAAATTTATTAAAGAGTTACTGAATGCTAAATTTCGTAAACTTGATTAAATAAAAAGGTTTAAAAGAAAAATTTGAGTCGGAGGCCTAAGATATTTCCTCGGAAAATTAATCGTACAGTTTTAATAATTAAACACTTTGGCTTTCTTTTGAAGTTCACCTGTTTTTAGAAAGTATTTCTATTTATCTGAAATACTGTAACGAAATAAATTTTCCTTAGTGCTCGATGTAGGCCTTAAGTATTAACTCCACGTTCCAGACGTTCCCAGCTTAACTTCTGGCTTCGAAACCAAGCCCCATTCCTTTTGTCTACCCTGAATCAATAAAAGAAATCAGTAAAATTGTGTTAGACAATTCGAAATCCAAATTTTCGATGCATCATAAGCCAACCAATAGATGTACATTTGTATGTGCTCTGTATGAACGCAATTACGCTTTTGATACGCACTTGACTCTGTCAACCATCTAACTATTATGTACTTGTTAGGGCGGGAATGTGGAGTGGGAAAGTCAAAAAACGCGTTAAACAAAACGCGGACATATTTTACCAACAGCCAATTGCAAAAACTGAACAACAACTACAACATATGTACCCGCCCGTAAGCCCCAAATTGGAAATTGCCATGGCCCTAGATGAGCATAACGAGGACCTATTATAAAGGGACAACTCAACTGCAACAAAAGCAACAACATAAGCACATAGTCCCTGCCAAAAGCAATTACAACAAAATGGCAAACTAGCTAACAACCCCCTGTTCCCACTTAACCCCCCCACAATGTGCCAAATGATTTAAAATTCGTGGAGCTTTTTGTGTAATTTTCAAATGCAGCCAGCAATAACAATGGTCGACGATGCTGTTTGTCGCTGTTTTGCATTAACCGTTATTTATCAGTGAGATTTTATGTACAGGCCCATTCGCCCGTAAGTAGGCAACGAAAATGGAATTGAATACAATTTTTGGCTAGAGCGAGAACGAGAGGGGGGGGCATGAACATGCAGTACATACTTGCATTTGTATTTACATATGCCATGTACGTACTCTCTCTTTCTCTCTCAGTCGCTGGGCCCGAAATGCGAATAAACAAACAATTTTTTTTATTTCCGTTTTTGCGCGCACATGAATAAAATATAAAATGCAATTTCTGTTTGTTTGCCTGGGCAGGTTATGACTCACCCCCTCTCTCATCCCCGCCTCCCAGGCATTCGGGCTGAATTTAATGACAACATTTGATGGCGTCGGACTGGCTCTCCACTTTACGCCACAATTTGTCCCGACTGCAATTATCATGGGCAGGATTTTGGTTTACCATTTTTATTTTCATTTTTAATTTTCGGTTGGCATTAACGTCATAAATAAATAGGCGTATGTGTGCGTCTGTGATAATTGCATAAATGCATTGCATATTTATAGGCGGTTTTAAAATTGGCATTTTGTATATAATATTTGACAGACAGCCAGCAAGGAGGTTCCATATGTATTTTCGGCCTCATATTATTGGCCAATGAATGTGAATTATACACGAGGGAAACAATATAATTTTTTTGTTTATTTTGCGTGTGTTTTTGGCCATGATTTAAATGGAATGAAATATTAATGAAATTTCCATTTGAAATGAGCGTGGCAAATAAATGAAACTGTACTTGATATTGTTGGGGTGTTTACATTTGAAGTCTGCAACCTAAAAACTTCGAGAAAATAATTTAAAATAGCCTAAAAAGCTTAGCAGAATCAATAAGCATAGAGTCTAAGCACTTAATTAAAAAGAACAACCAAGTCAACAATCACTGAGTAAAAAGATCAGCTAAGTAATCAGCTGAACAATGACTCAATGAAGAACGGTTCAATCAGGAAATATTGAACAATATCATTTGTTCAGTTTAGTAAGCAACTCTATATTGGTCACTTACTTATTTCCTCCATCTATAGGACTTTTGTATAAAAAGTCGAGTTTTAACTGGCGCGAATGGAGTCTAAAGTTTTTGTAAAATAACTCATACGCTGTGTTGCCTTTTATCATATGTTTTATCATTTGTAAATAGTAAGCGATGATTTTATTTATAAACTATTCAAATTTGTAAATATTTTATTTCCACAAATGTAGATCCCTTTTTGAATTTTAAACAATGACAGCAATTGAAATAAACTAAAAACTTCGTTTGTAAAAATTTGTATTTTGGATTATTTAAAACTTTGAGACCCTGTCGCGCCCATTTGAAATTAAAATAAAATTTTTTGATTTTCACAATTATTAATTATACAACAACTATTAGCTTTGGGAATGCTGACACCTCCTTTTTTCCATTTTGCCGGTTTGAGGTCCGCTCTAATGTGCACAGGGTATTTCGGAGTCGGGCCACTGGACTGCAACGCTCTTACTTGTTATACCCTGTACCCATTAAAAATAGGTAAAAGGGGATCATGAAGTTGTGCAAATGTATGTAACAGGGAGAAGGAAACATTTCCGACCCTATAAAGTATATATATTCTTGATCAGCATCAATCTTCTTCTTCGTCTTGATTGGCCCGATGCTTGCATCACAACCGTTCGACGGTCTCGGCCGCTGCAAACAATGTCTGCCAGTCGCATCTGCTCCGTGCGAGCTGGGACCAGTTTGTCACACCAAGCTTGGCAATGTCTGTTCGAACCTGGTCATCCCATCTTAGTCGAGGTCTCCCCTGCTTGCCTCTTCCTCCGTAGTCAGCCGCCTTCGAATAATAAGCTTTCCTTACTGGAGCTTCTTCGTCCATCCTGGTGACATGTCCCTAACCAGCGCAGCCGCTGTTGCTTTATGCGCTTGACCAGACAGGTGTCCCCATAGAGCTCATACAGTTCGTCATTATTTCGAATGCGGAAATCATCGCCAACTTTTAAAGGTCCATAAATCCTCCGAAGAATCTTTCGTTCAAACACGCCAATCGCCGCTTCATCCGCTGCTGTCATTGTCCATGCTTCTGCGCCGTATTGCAGGACTGGGATGATAAGCGACTTGTATAGGGCTAATTTTGTTCTTCGCTTGAGGTCTCTGCTCTTGAGCTCCCTACTTAGCCCGTAGTAGCATCGGTTTGCAAGAGTGATCCTTCGTCGGATTTCAGACTGATGTTGTTGTCGCTGGTTATCGTCGTTCCGAGGTAAACAAAATCCTCTACAACTTTAAAGTTGTATTCTCCCATTGTAACAGATTGTCCAAGACGCAAGGACTTTTTGTCCGCGGATACAAGGTATTTCGTCTTGTCCTCATTTACCGCTAAACCCATTAGTTCAGACTGCCTCTCAATCTCTGAAAACGCCCTGCTTACCGCCCGTTCGTTTTTGCCGATGATGTCGATATCATCGGCATATGCGAGTAGCATTAGATCTTTATAAATAAAGGCGCCCGTTCTGTTGGCATGTGGGCACCGGCGCAGTATATATATTCCATCAGTAGATTGAAGAAGTCACACGATAAGGTATCGCCCTGCCTAAAACCTCTGTTGGTATCAAATGGTTCGGAAAGGTTCTTTCCTATTTTGACGGAGCTTTGTGTACTTCTCAACGTCATCATGCAAAGACGGACGTACTTTGCTGGTATACCAAGGGTAGACAAGGCTTCAAAAAACCTTGACCTTATCGGCGTGTCGAAGGCTGATTTATAATCAACAAATAGATGGTGTGTGTTGATGCCTCTCTCGTAGGTCTTCTTCAGGATTTTTCGTAGTGTGAATATCTGGTCTGTGGTGGATTTACCGGGTCTAAAGCCACACTGATAAGGTCCAATCAGTGTGTTAATAAGCGGCTTAAGACGTTCACAAATAATGCGCGACAGAACCTTATATGCAATGGGAAGGAGACTGATCCCGCGGTAGTTGGCGCAAACTGCAGGGTCTCCTTTTTTAAAGATTGGGCATAGAACACTTAAATTCCAATCGTCGGGCATGCTTTCGTCAACCCATATACGGCAAAGAAGTTGGTGCATGCACCTTACCAATTCTTCCCCTCCAGCCTTGAACAATTCAGCGGGCAGCTCATCAGCGCCTGGTGATTTATTGTTCTTTAGCCTTTGTATGGCTAAGCAGACTTCATGTTGGGTCGGCGGGTCTATCTCTATGTACTTCTCTAGAGGCGTCATCATGTTCGTCATCGCCTTCCAGTAGGTTGGAGAAGTAGCTTCCCCATTTGTTAAGCGCCACTTGCGGATCGGTGATCAGCATCAATAGCCGAGTACATGTCCGTCTGTCCGTCCGTCCGTCTCTGTCTGTATGAACGCGTCGATCTCAGAGACTATAAGAGATAGAGACCCAAATTTTTGCATGAACATAGGTGTATATCGTACCTCGATCGAGTTTGTTTCAGATTTGCCTCCCCCCTTAAACCGCCAAAAACTGTCAGTGCCACAATTTTAAAGTTACAACATCGTGGCTTAGCATATTTTATCTTTGGCCTTATACATATCTATCTGTTCTAAAAAGTGCAAAATGATCCGATCGAAAACACCAAAGTTATTCACTAAACAAATTTTGACCATCACACACGGTTTCCTCTTTCTATTTCCTGTGGTTTTTGTTGTGTCAGAAATATTCTCATCAATATTCTCATATTCGTTTTGTGTCTACACCGCCGTTAGCTGGTTCTAGGAACCTCTGCATAATACACAAAAACCCGAACTAAAATCAATTCTAACAAAATGTTTAACTAACCATAATCTGATAAATATCCTTTTATCGCAACTGTACCCATAGCTTGAAACCAAATACATATCAAACACCATCACTTTACCATAAACCGCACCTCAATGGAACCAATTTAGAATTTTTACCACATTTATGAGCACTTTTGTTTTATTCATGTTTGGCCACAAAATGCAATTAAAATAATTTGCCAATAATAATATGCAAATGTTTTAAAAAAGAATATATAAACACACACACACACACTCCCGAAATTGTTATTGAAATAATTATTTGGTAAATTGCTTTGTAAATTGGAAAATACATGTAGGCTGGTAACGCCGCAAATGACAAAAACAAACCAACCGAAAACACCAAGCCATGCATTTTGTAAT
>JAEIFU010001623.1:0-62915 GCA_018904235.1 Lordiphosa stackelbergi | reverse complement strand
ACACTCAAAAAAGTTGTCATCACATCGACACAATTTAGACATCAATTTGAAACTATTGAGTATCAAATTCTCTCTAATACTCCGAGTATCAAATTGACATCTTCGAAAGTATTAACATGATATTTCGAGGATTTCAAATTGATACTAACGTGTATCAGGTTGACACTTTATTGTATTAATTTTTAAGTATCAATTTGACACTAGGTCTTATTAATTTAATAATTCAACTATCAAACTTTTTGTTTCATTTTGATACAAGCTTTTATTATTTTAATATTTTTTCTTATCTTTGTACTATAAATTCAGTTCATTATAATCTGCCATTAAAATTAAAACAAAACATTTTATAAAAAAAATTTTTATTACAAACTCTATCAAAATGCAATTTATTTACACTATTAAATTGAATTCGTCAAGTGTGGACACCACTCTAAGTAAAACGAGAGCGTAAGTTAAAGTCGGCTCTAACCGACTTCGATATACCCGTTACTCATGAAACAACATGTTTAACAGTGTTCCCGCGTTCCTGAGTGTGACCATCCAAAAAGTATGCAACATTTTTTAGGGTGGCAGCGGGGAGGGCTGTGGTTCAGTTTTTATACCCTGTACCCATTAAAAATGGGTAAAAGGGGATAATGAAGTTGTGCAAATGTATGTAACAGGGAGAAGGAAACATCTCCGACCCTATAAAGTATATATATTCTTGATCAGCATCAATAGCCGAGTCGATTTAGCCATGTCCGTCTGTCCGTCCGTCCGTCTGTCCGTCCGTCCGTCTGTCCGTCCGTCCGTCTGTCTGTATGAACGCGTCGATCTCAGAGATGGTAAGAGATAGAGGTTTGACATGTATGGGACAAATGCTTCTTTTATCTGTACGCAGATCAAGTTTGTTTCAAATTTTGGCCACGCCCCCTCCCGCCCCCGTAATTTGGAAAAAACGTTATATCTGCCACAGTGTTGAAGATAGACGATTCGTTCTTTCTAGAGATAGTTAGTAATTAGCAAAATAAATCGATTTGCCGAAGAAATGATAAAAATCGGATGAACGGTTCAGAAGTTATGAGCAAAAAAGCGAATCAAGCCCCCCCCGCTACCACCCCACCCACCCTTAAAAAAATGTTGCATACTTTCCGGATGGTACTGGATGGAGCCGACTTTAACTTACGCTCTCGTTGTCAATTGTACAGGGTATATTGAAGTCGGGCTACTCGACTGCAACGGTCTTACTTGTTTTCTTATAACTTGAGAACCGTTCATCTGATCTTTATCATTCTTTCGGCAAATCGAATCGTTTTGCTAATTACTAACTATCTCTATCTTAAAAACTGTAGGAGATATAACATTTATCCGAATTGCGGGGGCGGGAGGGGGCGTGGCCAAAATTTGAAACAAACTTGATCTGCGTGCAGATAAAAGAAGCATTTGTCCCATACATGTCAAACCTCTATCTCTTACCATCTCTGAGATCTAGGTGTTCATACAGACGGACGGACGGACGGACGGACGGACGGACGGACGGACAGACGGACAAGGCTAAATCGACTCGGCTGTTGATGCTGATCAAGAATATATATACTTTATATGGTCGGAAATGATTCCTTCTGCCTGTTACATACATTTGCACGACTTTAGTATACCCTTTTTACTCTACGAGTAACGGGTATAAACATTTGTCTCTCCTCGTGTCCATGCGAATGTTGCTTAACCAGAAGTCACCATATTGGTATGCCTCTTGCTCGAACCCGTACATCAGAGTTCCCCAGCCATAGACCCTGGGGCACGAACATACTCCCTGTGTGTTAGAGGGAGACATAGTCACATTTTCGCGCTCTCTTCTTCTAACAACCCATACAAGGTAACTCAACAAATTTAGCACAAATTGGCCCACTACATAAACCACGCGAAACACTCCTGTTCTGCAGCTTTCTTGGTTTCGCACCTCTCTCATTGTACGTTGTCGTGCAAAGCGCTAAAAAGGTCACAGCAGCATTCTGGCTTGTTGTGTGTCCTGTCTAAAGAGTAACATTTGTTATTTACATATATTTAAAAAAAACGACATGAATACTCAGCTGCTTAGTCTTACCTTGCAAATATGCGCCATTTGAAATCCATTTATTTATCTTCATCACGTCGTCTGGAAAAGGGTTCTCCATAGCCTTTACTTTTAACTAAGTACACATTTATTTACAAAAATAGTAAAATCACTAAATGTGACATGTCAAGCATCGCCAGCTGCGACGTTCGGCATGCTTCCTTTGCCAACATACATTCTTCGAATTTTCGAAATAAAAAAAAAATTGTTTAGTTTCAAATTAATACTTCTGCGCATCAAATAAATATTCGAAGTTTCAATCTAATACTTTCTAGGTTTGCATTGATACAAAAAAAATGATACTAGTTTCAGTTTCGATTTGAGACAACGTGTATCAGAGTGATATTGATAAAAAATTTTTTGGGTGTAGGAGCAAACAACTATTTCCAGGATAGCATGGCGATTGCGAAAATATCGCTTATTTTTAAAGCGAGAGTAGAAATGCTACATCTGAACTACCGCCCTCACATTGAAAACGAAAGCGAGCAGTGTCCGCTTTGCAACACCACAGAACGAGAAGACACCAACACATTGTAGCCAGGTGTCCAATTCAACAGCACAGGCTTTTACATTTCGGGAAACAAGATCTGCAAGTGGAAGAGTACCTGAACATCTTGAATGGAACAAATTTGGGAGATATTAGGCAGTTTTCTCACGGATGCTCTAAATTATAGATATAAAATATTAACAGAGTCCTTTTAGTAATTTATAAACCATGTGCCAGGTCCAGTCAAAATTAAATGTCAAATTGCTGTTCAAAATCTAATGTATTTAATGTAAAATCTAAAATAATCATTTATGTTCAATGTATGAAACTGCTTAGGCTGACGGCGCTACGCCATGCCCACGATAGCAAATAATAAACTACTACTACTACTACTACTACTACAAAAATTTTATTTTTGTATCTGTGACGTCAGCTGAAAAGTATGTCGTGGTATTGAAAACGAGAAAGGCAAAGCTAACTTCGTCTGTACCGAAGTTTTGATACACTTGAAATAGCTTGCCTCAACGGTTAGCGACTTCGACCAAACTTCGCAGATCAGCTTAAAAACATTACATATTACCCATGACCGTGTTTGAGAGCAGTAATATTGAGAACAAAACAGTTTTTCTTACTAAAAACCATTTTCCGAACGAACATTTGTATGGCAGCTACAAGAAGTAGTCATCCGATCCGGTCGGTTCCGACATATTAGCAGCGTGCAGTAAAAGACTCTGTGCAAAGTTTCAGCTCGATAGCTCCAAAACTGAGGGACTAGTTCGCGTAGAAACAGACAGACGGACAGACGGACGGACGGACAGACGGACGGACGGACAGACGGACGGACAAAGCTTAATCGACTCAGCTCGTCATGCTGATCAAGAATATATATACTTTATATGGTCGGAGATGATTCCTTCTATGCGTTGCAAACTTCTGGGCAAAATTATAATACACTTTTCAAGTGTATAAAAATAGTTCGCAGTTATCTGAAAGCAAAAGGAAACAAATTCTTGTTCAACGATAAATTTCCTCCGCCCCCAATTTGGTAAAAAAGTATTTATTTGACAAATGGTTAAAATAAAATTTTATTTTGGTGAAATATGAAAAAATACTAAAAATGTTATTTATAAAATTGGTTCAGTAAGACGATAATTCTTCGTCGTTTGACACTAGTGAACAAAATCGGTCCTGTTGTTTTGGCTGAATAGTGGCAACCAGTTTAAAATATGGTTTCGAGAAAAATGTTTAAATTTTTAACAGTTTTGTATTCGTGAAGGAAAATTATTTTGTATTTTTTTTTTTTATTTTCTATTAGGGTGCTATAAATATCTTGGAAAATTGCCAAGCAGTGCCGAAAATATGTTTGAAGAATAAAAAAAATTTGTACTACCCACACCCCTTTTTCTTTTTATAAGAAGAATATAATTATATTAAAAAATGTCATAGACCATAATATTTTGAAAATTAATAAATAAATAAAAAAATTCTCTTGTTATACAAAAAAAACCGAGTTTGATAATTTTTCTTAACACCCAAATGCACCAAATCAAATATTTTAAATCCACCATCGAACAACTATATAGTTTAGATCTCGGATCCACTTTTCCCAAAATGGTTGCAAAAAATTTTTTTAGGTAACTGTTGACCGATTTTAAAATTTTTAGAGCGAAGTTTTTTTACGGACGTCAGACTGGGGGAGTAAATCTTGAAAAATTTTGTCTTTGCGACAGATTTTTTGGGGGATGTCTTTGAATTCTCTCTTTGAATTCTCTCTTTTGTATTTGCAAAATCAGCAGCTTTTATCTTTACAGTAGAAGCAGGTGGGTTGTGTGTGGAGTGGGATAGTGTGAGGTGGAAGTGGGGGAAGTGGTGGGAATCAGGTGAAGATTTGGTGGGGATCTGGCGGGGATTTGGTGCTAATCTGGTGGGGATCTGGTGGGGATCTAGTGCGGATCAGGTGGTGATCTGGTGGGGATCTGATGGAGATCTGGTGGGGATCTGGTGAGGATCTGGGGTGGGTCAGGTGGGGATCTGGTTTAGGTCTGGTGGGGATCAGGTCAGGAGCTGGTAGGGATCTGATGGGGATCTGGTGGGGATCTAGTGCGGATCTGGTGGTGATCTGGTGGGGATCTGGTGGAGATCTGGTGGGGATCTGGTGGGGATCTGTTGGAGATCTGGTGGAGATCTGGTGGGGATCTGAAGAGGATCAGGTGGGGATCTGGGAGAGATCTGGTGGGGATCTGGTGAGGATCTGGGGTGGGCCAGGTGGGGATCTGGTTTAGGTCTGGTAGGGATTTGGTGGGGATCACCAGAGAGTGGCTGCATTGAGGTCAAGTTTTGAATTTTGTGCTATAAACTATAATGTTATCTGTTAGACAGTGATTTAGCAATGACTTAACAGTGACTTAACAGTGACTTAACAGTAACTTAATAGTGACTTGACAGTGACCTATTATTTTTAAAATTATATAACATTTATTTATACAGAATCCAAAAGGTGTATTTTTGCCATTACTTAAGTCGGTTGTATGAACGTAAAGAGCTTCGCTCGTACCGTGCGTCCCATGACACACACTCTTTTTTTTATTTTTAATTACTCCTTATACCCTCCATTCTGGTGTGAACTAGGATATTTTTGATCGGTCAAAAATTGTCGAAGGTAGGACCAATGGAAGGACAAAAAAGTCGATTTTCGATATTTTGATTTTAAAACCCCATAACTCCGCTGTTTATTGACCGACCCAAAATAAGTTCTGAACCAAACCCCGTTCTCGTTGTCACATTCAGATAATCCGTTCTCAAAAAATGTTTGCAACCATGGGCCTATGTTATAAATTTTTGGCCAACTTTGAATCGGAATACCAAAACAAGCGAGGAAACAGCAACAGCCGAAATGTCTAAATATAATTTAACCGATTACTTACCGAAAAAACCGTTTGTTAATATCGCTTATCGTTTTTGAGTAATTTAATTGTTTCAACCTTTTAAAAATTACGCCTGAAGGTATACAGTACCCTTAAGTCAATATTTTAAGAACGTGAAACGAGCGAGAATGAAAGTGAGTATGCAAAACTTACAAGATTCTAATCATGCCTGCGCCATAAAAATATAATCTTACTGTTCGAAGAAGCAGAATATTCCTTGACGTTTTCGGCTCTGCGGTGGGTTCTGGCTTCTTTTGAAGATGACGCTGCTTTCATATCGGAGCGCCTTATTTATATGAGTAAGCTTGGGCGCCTATATAACACTCAGTATTTTTACAGTTGTCAAAAATCCTTCATTGAAGATGGCAGATGCTAGGAAATTTGCAATTTCAACTACACGTAAAGCTGAATGCATAGCGAGCAAAGGTCCATAACAAGGAGTTGAACAACTCGTTGTTATGCGTTTCCTATGGGAGACATCTTTGAAGTAATTCCTCTGACGATAGGGCTTCGTACATGGGTATCAAAGCAGTAAGTACCTGTTTATATAAGGGCATTTGCAATTGCAAAATGCTATATCTTTATACACTTGAAAAGTGTATTATAATTTTGCACAGAAGTTTGCAACGCATAGAAGGAATCATCTCCGACCACATAAAGTATATATATTCTTGATCAGCATGACGAGCTGAGTCGATTAAGCTTTGTCCGTCCGTCTGTCCGTCTGTCTGTTTCTACGCGAACTAGTCCCTCAGTTTTGTAGCTATCGGGTTGAAACTTTGCACAGAGTCTTCTTTTACTGCACGCTGCTAATATGTCGGAACCGACCGGATCGGATGACTACTTCTTGTAGCTGCCATACAAATGTTCGTTCGGAAAATGGGTTTTTGTGAGAAAAACTGGTTTGTTCTCAATATAACTGCTCTCAAACACGGTCATGGGTAATATGTCATGTTTTTAAGCTGATCTGCGAAGTTTGGTCGAAGTCGCTAACCGTTGAGACAAGCTATTTCAAGTGTATCAAAACTTCGGTACAGACGAAGTTAGCTTTGCCTTTCTCGTCTAAACTAAATTAAAGTTTTTGAAAATCTTTTTTGGATCTGGCTGGCTTGAAGTCGAGAGCTTGAGAGTTACAATTCAATGTAATCAACACAAATCAACAGAGATTAATTAAAACAACTTGGAATAGCAATTGGTATGTCCGTACAACGATCGCTGTTTCGAAGATAACCACATTTTCTCGTCAGCGGATTTTTGTATTGCATATTCACATTCGAACGACCACTCAGACTCAGGTTTGATTGTGAAGTCAGCGAATAACGCTTTGGGGATTTCAATTTATCCACTTCACACCCTAAAATTGTGCAATGGTTTATGAACGTATTTCTTTTGCCTACCAATTTGATGTAATTAATTTCTATTTGCTTATGAGCTCTGCAAGGTGGCTGGGCAATCTGCCCAATGATCCTCCATAGCAGAGTGACGGCGTTCTGAAAATCCTTTTGAGGAAATACTTTCGAATAATTGAGCTATGCAAATGAAATGGAAATAAATCGTTTATTTTTTTGAACTTGTAGTAACCCCTTAAGAAAAATCTTTTTTCTGGGTATAGGGTTTCTTGGTACAAATTTGCTTGTTTCGATGCGTCAGTCACGCAGCTTCGACGCTTTCACAAGCCCATAAGCCGATCGATAAGCAACACAAAACGATTTAGGGTGGCCATCTGCGAAAGGTTTACATGACCCACCCTGTAGTAGATCACCAACTACCAACAATATTATCAGAATATTCTTCCTTAAACAATTTGGGGACCACCCCAGCAATATTCAGAATATTCTCCCTTAAACAATTTTGCGAACAGCCCAGCCCCCCCCCCAAACAATTGTCTTGATCTTACATTGAATAAAAGAAAAAAAAAAAAAAAAACAAAAAAAACCTAAATTCATTATATACTAGAAATTGCTTTCTCCAACGTTTGAAACTTCGACCAAACTTCACAAAACAACTTAAAAACACGACATATTACCCATCAAAACGTTTAAGAGAACAAAAAAAAAAAAACCAATTTTTTTCACCAAAATGATTAACAAAAACAAACATGGAAACAACAACAACAAGAAATAGGAACCGGTCGGTTCAAACACAACAGACAACCGGCATAAAAAAAAAACAATACTCAAAGTAAAATATCAACACAACAAAAACAAAACAAGAGACAAAGAAACAGAAAAACAGACAGACGGACAGCAGGACGGACAGACGGACCGACGAACCGACAAAACAAAATTAACCCACCCCGCCATCAATCAAAAAAAATATATATATATTAAAAATAAAGCCCGTCGCGCTTCGCTGCGCCATGAACAGTATAGAACCAGTATCAGCAATCAGTTTGAGTCAATCGTGAGTGAAATATTTTACCAGTTGAAAGTTTATAAATTAATTTCCTCTGTAGAGCCCAGAAATTGAATCTTACATACCTAGGCTTGAATTCAACGTTTTACTACTTTGCTTTTCTACCGTTAAGACTTTGTTGCTGAGTTCTTACCACCCCATTCCATCCACACCCACCCACTCCCCCATTCACTTCTTACACAACTTCCACCCACTTTCCTCCCACTTCCCACCTTCTTTCCACCCCATATCCCTAAAACTTCCCACCCACATCGCGCCCACTGCCCACCCACCTCCCACCCACATCCCACCCACATCCCACTTACATCCCACCCACTTTCCGCCCACATCCCACCACTTCCCACCCAGTTCCGCCCAATCCCTCCCATTTCCCATCCACTTCCCCCCCCCGATTACCACCCACTTCACACCCACTTCCCACCCACATCCCTCCCACGTCCCACACTACGCACACACCTCCCACCCACATCCCACCCACTTCTCACCAACATCCCTCCCACTTCCCACCCACTTCCCGCCCACATCCCGCCCACATCCCTCCCACTTCCCGCCCACTTTCCTCCCACTTCCCACCCAATTCCCTACCGATTACCACCCACTTCACACCCACTTCCCACCCACATCCCTCCCACTTCCCACCCACCGCCCACCCACCTCCCACCCACTTCCCCGCCCACATCCCACCCTCTTCTCACCAACATCCCTCCCACTTCCCTCCTGATTCCCACGCACTACCTCTCCACTCCCACCCAGTTCCCGCCCACTTATCACCCACATCCCTCCCACTAACCACGCACTCCCGCCCACTATTCTCCCACTACCCGGCCGTATTTCCAACATTGGAAAATGCAATCGCAAATTATTTCGTATTCTATCGCTTCAAACCGAGTTTCAAGTCAATCGGGTGAAAAATAGTTTTTTGCATGCAGAGTTTTCCAGGAATTTTCCGACCGTTGGGTCAAATGTTCTAACATCGGAAAATCACATCTCATTTTATTTCACTTACTATACTCACAAACCGAGTTTTAAGCCAATCGGATGAAAAATAGTTTTTTGCATGCAGAATTTTCCGGCCATTTTCCTCGTCGGTGGGAAAACACGTGTCGAATTATTTTTCGTACTATGCTTGCAAACGAAGTTTAAAGTCAATCGGATGAAAATAAAATTTTTACCACACAAACTTTTCCGATGCCTTTCCGACTTTTCCGGGTAGGATTTTCCGGAAAATCGGTACACAGTTATTGTTGAATTTCCATATAGCTCTTTGAAAATGAGTTTGAATCTGATCGGATAATAAACAAAAAGTTTCATACAACAGTTTTCCGTGAATTTTCCGACTTCGTGGATAGATTTTCCAAAATTTTAAAGTCACGTTTCCTATATTTTATTATGTGTAACTTTAAAAAATGAGTTTGGAGCAAATCGCTGGCAACTAATCTTTCGCCCATACAACCTTGACCACCCACTTTCCACCCAGGGGGGTGAATTTTCCGGAAGATTGGTATGCAGTTGTTGTTGAATTTTCATATAGATCTTTGAAAATGAGTTTGAACTTGATCGGATGAAAAACAAAAAAGATTCATATAACAGTTTTCCGCCAATTTTCCACATTTCCCGACAGAATTTTCCAAAATCCGTTCTTAGTACTCACTTTCAGCATAAGATAAAACTACTGTGAAAATCTCATGTTTCTATTTTTTTTGGGTTGGGGTTTAAGGACGGTCACCAGTCAGTCAGTCAGTCAGTCAGTCAGGTTGAACTCTTTTATATATATAGATGTGGTCGGAGATGATTCCTTCTATGCGTTGCAAACTTCTGGGCAAAATCTTCATATTTGTAGCTCACATTTAATTTTTGTGCTGTGTCAATAACCGGCGCGTATAACCAAGAAGTGCATAAAGTACATGTGAGGACTTTTTTTTAAAAGTTCGACTTAGCCTTTGATTTTTTAAGTCGTTAATTTATCATAAACATAGAAACAAAAAGGAAAATCGCGTCTGTCTGCATTTGCATCTACAAGTGAAAGCTACCCGAAGCCCAAATACCTGTAATATTTCGCTTGTCGTCATAGATAAAATCCTCATGCAGCCTCAAAGCAGGCAATGATATTGGCGAGTATGCATTTTCTTTTGTAACTAAAGACAAATAAAAGCCTTTGCCCAACTGATACAACAAATTTAGTTGCAAGTTTTTGGTTTAATAACTTTTGCTATTTGGCTGCAAACAAAAGAGGGAAAAAATTCAACGTATGGCCCATATCACCTAATAAGACTTGCTGATGATCCTATGATGTAGATGGGAAGTGGGTGGGATGTGGGTAGTATGGTTGAGTATTACTCAAGTTATAGAAGCATGTTAACAAGGTGTGTATGTAGCTCAGAGAGTATGTGTACGAATCAAAATACAATTGTAAATAGAAATGTAAAATTGGCTGACAGCTCCTCCAACGGGGCCAAGCTTCTCACAATCTCTTGGCGTGTGTGCCTTAAATTTTTCGCACAAGAGAAAGGGACCTACAGTTTAACGCCGAGTTCGAACGGTAAAGTTTGAGAATTTGCTTTTTCATGGCTAGTTACTTCACAGCTGGCGCCAATAGCTGGTGAAGGTGACCGTATGTGTAAAAGCAATTCTTATAAAGAAAGAAAAAACCTATATTATCAAAATACAATTAGTCACGTCGAAAAGTGGGTTTTATTAAGAACGAGAAGGCCAAGTTAACTTCGTCTTTGCCGAAGTTTTTATACCCTTGCAAATGTTTGCATTAAAACAAAGAACTTTTCTAAATAAAACCCACTTTTCGACCGATAGTTCCTATGACAGCTATAAGATATAGTCATCCGATTTTGACCAAAACTTTCAAATCTGTGCAATAGCGCATAATATTAATAATCGCTAAAGTGAGACACGTTAACATTAAAAGCAAAAAAATTTACCTCATTAAAACCCACTTTTCGACCGATAGTTCCTATGGCAGTTATAAGATATAGTCATCCGATCCGGTCGGTTCCGACATATTAGCAGTGTGCAGTAAAAAAAAGAGCTTTAAAACTGAGAGACTAGTTTGCGTAGAAACAGACAGACAGACGGACAGACGAACAGACAGACGGACAGACAAAGCTCAATCGACTCAGCTCGTCACCCTGATCAAGAATATATATAGTTTATAGGGTCGGAAATGAATATTTCTATGCGTTGCAAACTTCTGGGCACAATTATAATACCCTTTGCAAGGGTATAAAAATTGTTTGTTTTAATGCTGGCGTTCTTCAACTCTGATGTATTAAGACAATTGCAAGGGTATAAAAACTTCGGCAAAGACGAAGTTAGCTTGGCCTTCTCGTTTTTTATTTTTATTATCGATGGCCAAAATAGAAAAACAAAATGGTTTAAAGCAGTGGTGCACAAATTTAATTTTTCATATCCCGCGGGATAGGAAGTCATAATTCTGCCAGCGTCGCAGCCGACACACGCATAAAGAGAGATAATACGTGTGCTCTATAAAATGCACGCACACACATATGAGTGTTTGTTTGTAGCCTATATTTGACCAATGGCGTTTACTTCGTGTTGATCTGCTACACACACAATCGCCAAGCTTGATAGTGTGTGTTTGTGCACCACTGGTTTAAAGCCTCAAGAATTATACGAAACAATACGCTCAATCCATATGTGCTCCATTGTCTGCGGTGATAGTATAAATTTGACCTAGAGAAATTTCGTAGGATTGAAGAACTTCGTGAATGATAGCAGACAGATTAAGACTCGTTTGTTGGACGTGGACCTCTTTAATAGCCAGCGTGTAAATGCGAATTTCGTCATCTTTGTGCATCTGACAGTTAATTCCAATAATAGCGCGATCCCAATGACTTACGCCTTCAACTATAATTGAAATCAAGCTGAAATAAATTCAAAAAACATAATTTTGATTTTATTTATTTATTTCTGCAAATACATATATTAATATTTATGTGAACGCAGTGTCGATTCTATAGCAGCGTAAAAGCAGTCGATTCTAAAGCATTCTTTTTCTTGCATACTTTAAATGCAAAATGTAACATTGTGTCTGCAATGAAAATTAATACATACACACACACACAACAAATAATATGAACAAATAGCTAACGTATGTACCAATGTACTCACCGATTTTATAGAATTCCTTTGATTTCATTGCGAATGGTTGAAGCTTTTGGCCGCCCATTTTTTGTGACCATTTCAATACACGCGTCCCGTAGCTGTTCTTCAATTAATTTTAGTTTTATGTATGCTTGTTCTATCTGTAAGAATTTTTTCATTGTTGTTTTATTTTCACTTTTTTTCGGCAATTTTTTATGATGCCGCTGAATGTGCCCCAGCAGATTGGTCCCGTGCAGTGCACACTGGGCCAACAGCCCAAATTTAGCCAAAGTCCCAATTTTTTGTTTGGGAAACTGGATAAAACGAAGGTCAGCAATGATTTTGAATACATATAGCTATTTTATGGCAAAATTTGGAACCTTTTTACAAAACAGTTTTTTAATGGCGGCCGTTCAAAGTTGATTTTTCTTAAAATTCCTGCAAAAAATAAAAAAAAATCAAAGTTGTAAAGCAACAGCTTCCGCAATTTGATTTCTTATTTTTCGACTTCACTAATTGCCATAAAATTATTAAGAAGATTTCATTCAGCGCTTACATAAAAAATTGAAAAAATCTAAAATTTTGTGCCTTTTTTTACATTTGGCCTCTTTGTTGTTAAATCCCCAAGGTACCTCTCTTAATTTGCCTGCAATATTGCTTATTATTTTCTTTGAATAATGTACAATAGCTTTAGGTATGCGCTTTGCGCGGTTTGGCTTTGAATTTTTTAATTATCGCATTTAAAACTATATTCCCATTTGAAATCAAGAATGTTCTGTTAAAAAGTCAGCCTAGAAGTATGCTTTTTTTTTCTAAACTTCGGAAAATAACACTTGGACTCTGAGGTAAACATTTCATACTAAGCCAATTTGAATGTGTAAATGTGTAGCATACTCTTAGAAGCACTGGAGGTAAATTGTAATGTGTTAAAAAATTAGATTTTTAATTAATTAAATTTTTATTTTATTTTGTTTTTCAAGTATTGAATCTTAAGAGGAGGTAAGATAGGTGGAAAAATCGGTGAGGGTACAGATTGACTAAAAGTTCTCGACAGGGTGGGCAATCAAGTTCAAAAACTGCTTGGGTCAATATCTCATAAAACCATTGGACATATCAAGATATATTAATTTTTTAGTTATCTGGTACTTATATATACTTCTATGCATGAATTGGGTCAAATCCAATTACAAGTGTTTTTCTATAATTAAAAAACGAAAAAGTTGAAATATTTTTCGACTTTGATTTAGATTATCTATATCGTATAAATTTTTTTGTTGCTTTAAAAATTATGTGCGTTAAGTTCAATCTTTTAAGATCATTTCGTCGAAAATTTCAGCTTCCTAGCTAGGCTGGTGTAAAAATGCCAGAGTTTTGGCCAAAAAATGAGAATCCTGGCCCACAGTGCAGTGGAGCAAAAAATATTAGAGAGGAACTTTGCACTGTCTCTGAATTTTGCTGGTGTCCTTTAGCACCAAAGATACTTCAAAGTGCCAGAAGGAAATCACTGTGGTTAGAGCGAGACGACCATAACCCAAATGTATCCAGAGTGAGCGACAGCTGACCAAAAAGTATCTAGAGAGCGTAAATGAGAGCGAACTGCTGACAATTTTCTGACAGGTAACGGTGTCGACTAGGCAAAGTTCCTCATTTCAAAATTTGTTTAGTGAATAACTTTGGTGTTTTTGATCGGATCATGTTGCGCTTTTCAGCCTCGAGCCAGCTAAAAAATCCCAAATAAAAAACATAGGTCGCTATCCATAACAACGTTTTATTTTTACGCAAAAACAATAAAGGGAAGCTAACTTCGGCTCGATCGACGTTTATATACCATTGTTTAAATTTGGAAAATCAGAATGATTGCAAGGGGCTTATTCCGGAGATTATGGTAGCCCAATTCATAAAATTAAAATGTCATTCTCTCAAGCAAATATACATTTGGGGGAAATTGTTTGAATGTAGTACTGCCTGTATGTTATTGTACACAGTACAACCCGAAAAAAACCTCGACATTAGACCCTTAAAATGTGATACAAGAGACCTCTGTAAGCATCACCTTATACCTAGTTTTACGAATGAAGCCTAGGTTCGCGTTTTATGGCTACTTTTGTATTTGCAACACACAGCGACAATATTTTTCACTTATTTTTTATGGCTTAAGGCCCCTATTCTCTTCTTGCTGTTTTTGGACCTTTTTTGAAAAATTCTCATTTGAAACGCAAAAAGATATTTGAATTTTGTTTTTTTATTGAATTAGTAATGAATGAAAATAAAAAAATTTTTTTCCCGCGATATAGGGGCTGTCCATAGATGATGGCACCGTCAAAGTTGGCCCTCAAAAAAAGCATGGTGCTGGCGGCCACGATTCCGGCCCTCAGGAGCGTCTGAAAAAAAAAAATAGAGGGAAGCTAACTTCGGCTGTACCGAAGTTTATATACCCTCGGACCTGATATATGCTGCCCGTTTTTTTATATGACATATTCATACGATATATTCATCAAAAAGTTTTTCTCACTGGAACTACATTTTGGACCGATCGTTCCTATGGCAGCTATATGCTATAGTCATCCGATTTGAATCAAACTTGACAAAATTGTGTGGTAGTATATAATATAGATCTGTACAACGTTGGGAGCGATAGCATTGAAAAACAAAAAGTTTTTCTTACTAAGACTTTTTTCAGACCTATCTTTGTATGGCAGCTATACTATATAGTTGCCCGATTTTTTTCGCCATAAAACTTGCTGGAAATTATGTGAAATCATAGAAAACTTATAAACACGGGGGTTGGGAGCGATAGCATTGAAAACAAAAAAGTTTTTCTCACTAAGACTTTTTTTCAGACCTATCTTTTGTATGGCAGCTATACTATATAGTTGCCCGATTTGCATAAAACTTGCTGAAATTATGTGAAAGCATAGAAAACTTATAAATACGGGGGTTGGGAGCGATAGCATTGAAAACAAAAAAGTTTTTCTCACTAAAACTACCTTTTCAACCGATCGTTCCTATGGCAGCTATATGCTATAGTCATCCGATCCGGCCGGTTCCGACAAATGTGCAGCGTATTTATACCAAAAGACTTCGTGCAAAGTTTGGTTGAGATAGCTTTAAAACTGACGGAGGAGATAGCATAGAAACAGACGGACAGACGGACAGACGGACATGGCTATATCAACTCAGCTCGTCATGCTGATCAGGAATATATATACTTTATGTGGTCGGAGATGTTTCCTTCTGTGCGTTACAAACATCCGGACAATTTTAATATACCCTCTCCAAGGGTATAAAAATATATAGGGTTATGATCAGCATAGATGTAATTCTGGCCCGTAGTAAAATAAAAATTTTGCGATTTTTTTTTGACAAAATGGCGGCCACTTGAAATTGACAAATCGAATTTGGACCCATTTTTTTTAGTTTGGTGTAACCAAAAAATAGTAAAAAAATCGCAAAATTTTTATTTTACTACGGGCCAGAATGGTGACAATTCTGCGTCGATTTCAGTTTGAATCATCAAAATCGGTTCAGTGTAACTGGAGATATCATGGCCGCCAGTTCGAAAAACGTGGTTTCGAGATAAACGCGTTTAAAGTTTGAAGTTCCTTTTTGGGGAAATAGCTAAAAAAAACTAAAAATTAAAAAATGCAGTTCTAGAATGGTGATAATTCTGCGTCGATTGCATATTATTTCATCAAAATCGGTTCAGTAGAACTGGAGAAAAGTGGCTTGGCAGTCCGAAAAAGTTGTTGAAAGTAACCAAAAATATTACAGATATTGTATACTTACAGTTATTAGTGGGCGATGCCAGCTGCATACAGCGGACCTTCCTCTTCTTCAAAAAAACTGTTTTCAGAGCAGCTCCTCTGTTCTGCGTGCCATTTTTGCCTTCTTTAGATACGGCCGCAGCTCTAGTTTCTGAGCGGATTAATCAGTCTGAGCATTGTGTAGCATAGCCTTCGATAATTATCGATTAAAAGTCGATTAATAATCGATATCGATCTAAGGCGACAACATGTATCCGTACAAATTAAAGAACCTAACTTCGTCTTTGCCGAAGTTTTTATACCCTTTGCAAATGTTTTAATACATCAGAGTTTAAGAACGCCAGCATTAAAACAAACTATTTTTCTAAATAAAACCCACTTTTCGACCGATAGTTCCTATGACAGCTATAGATTATAGTCATCCGATTTTGACCAAAACTTCCAAATCTTTGTAAAAGCGCATAATATTAATAATTGCTGAAGTAAGACACGTTAACATTAAAAACAAAAAAGTTTTTTCACAAAGACCCACTTTTCGACCGATAGTTCCAATGGCAGCTATAAGATATAGTCATCCGATTTTGAGAAAAACTTCCAAATTTATGTGAAAGCGTATAATATTAATAATCGCTGAAGTGAGACACGTTAACATTAACAACAACAAAATTTTTCCCATAAAAACCCACTTTTCGACCGATAGTTCCTATGGCAACTATAAGATATAGTCATCCGATTTTGACATAAACTTCCAAATCTATGTGAAAGCGTAAAATATTAATAATCGCTGAAGTGGGACACGTAAACAAATAAAAACAAAAAAATTTTTCTCTTAAAAACCCACTTTTCGACCGATAGTTCCTATGGCAGCTATAAGATATAGTCATCCGATTTTGGGAAAAACTTCCAAATCTATGTGAAAGCGTATAATATTAATAATCGCTGAAGTGAGACACGTTAACATTAAAAACAAAAAAGTTTTTCTTACAAAGACCCACTTTTCGACCGATAGTTCCTATGGCAGCTATAAGATATAGTCATCCGATCCGGTCGGTTCCGACATATTAGCAGTGTGCAGTAAAAAGAAGACTCTGTGCAAAATTTCAGCTCGATAGCTTTAAAACTGAGAGACTAGTTTGCGTAGAAACAGACAGACAGACGGACAGACGGACAGACAGACGGACAGACGGACAGACGGACAGACGGACGGACAAAGCTCAATCGACTCAGCTCGTCACCCTGATCAAGAATATATATAGTTTATAGGGTCGGAAATGAATATTTCTATGCGTTGCAAACTTCTGGGCAAAATTATAATACCCTTTTGCAAGGGTATAAAAATAGGCAATTAAATAAACATCAATTATTTTACTTTCCCTTAAATGAAGAAAACCCCACTTTCAGCATAAAAATTCCATTTCGAGAAGAGCAAAATGCCAATCGGACGAGTTTAATTATTGTCCGTCCTCTTGACAACTTCCCCAAATTCATATGTTCACTCCCCGCCTGGCTGTCACAAATATTGACCTTTTTAATTAATTGGTTTTGCTTAAGAAAGCAGCAGGAGCAGCTGGCGATGTAAGACAAATCCGGCAGGAACCCTCAGGCTCTTTGACCTTCTCGGCATGTGCAGTCGCTGCCGTTGCCCAAATTAAATATTTAAATGTGTAAAAAGAACCAAAAATATTTTCGCTGTTTTTATTTGCCCACACACACTTCGGTAAATATTGATAAGACTCGAATGAAATCGCATACAAAATGGCCCATGTCAGAGTGAAAACATTTTGTATATTTTTTGGTATTTGAAATAATAACAAAATCAATAACTGCGCCACAGCGGCGACTTGTCCATAAAGTAGATTCGGAATAGCCACAATTGCTGGCGATTTATCTTGATTGTGCGCCAGTCACGGCAATGGGCCATAATAAACATTTTAAAGAAATTGAAAAACGCAAATTGACAATCAATGGCAATTGACGAGGACAGAGAGTCCTGCGGGCAGAGCCTGGGTGAATTTGGATTAAAATTGTCAAGTGGGCTTATTTGTATTTTAAAGTGTATTTAGGGATATGGCAGAGAGTAACTAATGATTGTGGTTGTGGCAGGCTTTTAGCTAGTGCGGAAGTAGACGCTTAAGCCCAACCATTGACAATGACCCTGGGGACTGAGTAAATCAATTTGGCCATCATATTCAAGGGGAAATGTATCGAATTCATTTTTCGAACACTTCAGTCTTGTCTGTTCTTGACGACGATTCAAACACAAGCAAAAACGAAATAATTCGCGTGCATTTTGGCATAGCGACATATCTCCGACGACATATCTCCGCCCAGTACATTTTGCCGGCGGAGATATGTCGCTTTTTTTCTGGCGGAGATATGTCGTTTTGAAACGACATACCTCCGCCGTGATCAACTCCGCGCGGAGATATGTCGTTTGGAAATCGGCGGAAATATGTCGTTTTAAAACGACATATCTCCGCTGTGATCAATGGCGGAGTTATGACGTTTGAAAGCGACATATTTCCGCGCGGAGATATGTCGTTTGCAATATGGCGGAGATATGTCGTTTCAAAACGACATATCTCCGCTAGAAAAAAAGCGACATATCTCCGCCAGCAAAATGTACTGGACGGAGATATGTCGTCGGAGATACACTGCCATGCACTTGAATAGGGACAAGCATTTTAAAACGAATATACAACTATTTGACTGAAAGAATCAAATGAACTCATTTGAAAGATTAACATACAAATCAGTAGCTAAGTACCAAAATTTAAATTTGCATGCAAATCGGCCCTACTTTGCAGATCGATCACGAACTTATATCTTATATAAAAATTAATAAAGTATAAACCAGAGATTAAAACCGTAACCGAAACCGTAACCCGTAACCGCTTAAAACACTTTAAAATTTGAAACCGAAACCGTAACCATAACCGAAAACATTTTTTGTTTTTATAACCGTAACCGTATAACCTTTATTTACATAACCGGTTATCAGTACCGTAACCGAAACAAATATATGGGTTAATTTCGGTTTTTCCTCTACTAGAAAAAATTTCGATTTTCCTACAATGAACATTTTAGATACATATGAATTTATTCACTAAATTTGGCTGCTTATTTATTATGCGCCGTACTGTTGCTAATGGGCTGGCATAAGTTCGAAGTGCCTGGAAAATTTCTTAAATACATTGGTGCTAAACAGTCATATAGCATTGAGGAGGAAGAAAATTTTATTGAGCTTTACCATTATACACCTGTCATTGATTGATTAAGATAAGTACTCAGACGTAGACAAATTTGTCGGAGCGGAAATTGTTTGATAATTTCCAGAGCCAAAAATTAACTGTTGTTTGTTTAAAAAATTGGCGGGCTAATTTAAATTAAATAATAGAGTTTATAAAATTAATAATAGAAGTCACTAGGGAAAATTTAGAGGTCATAGGCAATGCCATGGCATTTTCATGGATGCATTTTTGTAGGGTTGTCCTTTCTTTTAGCCTGCGGGAGCAGAAATTGACCACTTAGACATACTGCTATATCGACAACCAAAAACGCATCGGAAGATTAGAATTAGCTCATTAAACCAGAGGCAATATTCATAGCCACAGCCAGCTCCATGGACTGGAGGCGCATCGTACTCGCCGGGCGTATTAGTTTAATACGGATGTAAAAGTAGCTGGTAGGTGACGACTACAGCAACGGTGGGAGCAACGAAAGCTCAGTAAACCGGAGGAGACACTATTATAATAGGCTGTGGAGACTGCAAAGGCTTAGGGCTGTTTGTCCGTAGGCTGTGTCGGCTACGGAGATTTGGACTCGGGTGGAGTGTATACATTGGGTAAATGACATACCAGCCATTACAACTTTAGAAGCATACCAAAAAAGATCCTAAGCTATGTATGTTATTAAATGGGCTCTGACAAATTTGTCAGCATTTGAGTAACCAGCCTTAATAATAAGAAAAACTATGCTAGCTATTTATATGCATAGCTACTTTGCAACCACTTCTATCTATTTCTAGCTATTTTTAATGCCGATCGAACTTGCTAAGCCAGCAAAAAGTTGGCAGAACATATCTTGTCATCTGTGTTTTGATTCTTGATAAGTTTGCTTGTAAATATTGTTAACAATGTGCGCGATGACAAGGGCTAAATCCAGCATTTTACCGGGAACTGTTTTCTTATGATATAGAAAAAATAGAGGAAAGCTAACTTCGGCTCGACCGAAGTTTATATACCCTTGGAGCATGATATATTTCTGCCAGTTTTTTATATGGCAGCTATACGATATATTTATCTGATTTTGATCAAATTCTCCAAAATTGTGTTGAGACAGATAATATTCATAACTGGAACGTACAAACACGCTACCATTGAAAACAAAAAAGTTTTTCTCACTAAAACTATTTTTTCGACCGATCATTCCTATGGCAGCTATATGCTATAGTCATCCGATTTGGATCAGTCTTGGCAGAATTGTGTGTTAGCATATCATATTGATCAGTAACGAGTTTGGGAGCGATAGCATTGAAAACAAAAAAGTTTTTCATACTAAAACTTTTTTCTGACCTATCTTTTGTATGGCAGCTATACTATATAGTTGCCCGATTTGCATAAAACTTGCTGAAATTATGTGGAAGCATAGAAAACTTATAAATACGAGGGTTGGGAGCGATAGCATTGAAAACAAAAAAGTTTTTCTCACTAAAACTACTTTTTCAACCGATCGTTCCTATGGCAGCTATATGCTATAGTCATCCGATCCGGCCGGTTCCGACAAATGTGCAGCGTATTTGTACTAAAAGACTTCGTGCAAAGTTTGGTTACGATTGCTTTAAAACTGAGGGAGGAGATAGCATAGAAACAGACGGACGGACAGACGGACAGACGGACGGACAGACGGACGGACAGACGGACATGGCTATATCAACTCAGCTCGTCATGCTGATCAAGAATATATATACTTTATGTGGTCGGAGATGCTTCCTTCTGTGCGTTACAAACATCCGGACAATTTCAATATACCCTCTCCAAGGGTATAAAAAACATAACATAAATAACATACAGAACAAACATAACATAAAGAACACGAAAAAATGTTTGTAAAATAAAATGTTTTTGTGTCAGATATTACATACGTTAAACCGTGTATATTTATCGAATTAATTAAACTTAGCACGATACTTCTGTGAATGAAGTAGTTTCTTATCTTTTGGTTAAAACTTATGTTAATTTTTAAAAAAGGCGGAAATAAAGGTGGAAATTCTGTGTAAGAAATTTGAGCTTATTATATTTACTCAATAAATGAGATTCCAAATGTGGCCGCTTTTGGCTGCAAGATTTGGTAAAGTGATATTTAATACCAATAACCGTAACCGTAACCAAAACCCGAAACAGAATTAGCTTAATAACCGTAACCAGTACCGTAACCAATATCCCACAACCGTAATATAATTGTAACCGGAAAAAAGCGATCGGCCAAAACAGTAACCGTAACCCAAACCGTTATTCGTTCGGGTTTTAATCTCTGGTATAAACTACAGTTTACAGATACAACTGAGTACATAACTTGACATTTACAAATTTTTGAAAAATAATCCGTTTCTAGGATATAGGGTCCTTTCAAAATGGCCAAATAAAATGGCCATTTTTATGTCCATTTCACAGTTAATCCATTAGAGATATGGAATTTCTAAAGCCAGATTCGAGTTTAGCGTGAAAAACTTGACAAGAAACAGTGAATTTTTTACCATTTTAGGTTCTGTGCTAAGAATAAACTACTTTTGAGATTCTGTCAAAATACTTTTGTCCACTTCCATTTGCATATTTTGATTTATATATTCGAGCCTTAAGGCCTTTACTCAGATGAGATAAAGTTTTAGTTTGGTACGATATTTCACATGAATAAAAACAATTTCAGACAAATAAGATGCCTTTTCAAACGTATTTAGATTTCAAAGCTTTACAAAATTGTTTCTATACATGTAAAATATCGTACCAAACTAATAACACAGGCCAACAAAATGACCACTTTTGTGAGGTCCAGGCCTATTTGTATTAAATTCTGATCCAGTTTTGTGCACTGATTCCAAAACTGGTCTCGGTTTTTCTCCATCAGCTCTTGTTTTCAAGATATCGCGGAAAACCCATTTTGCTGTTTTTTTGGCTTTTAAAAAATTATGGAGGTTACACCGAGCAACAGTATCTGTATTTATGAGCTCTATGCGACAGTATACATACTAAGATCGCCTAAAAAATCAATGGAGCATCATCAGCACACCCAAAAGCGCCTTAATTGGCCTTTGAAGAGAAATTTTCATCAAATTATAGCAAATTTTTTCAAACTTAATCGCCGTGTACCAGCCATTTGGGGTGGATGAATTTTAATTAAAACCACTTTAGCATGTAGCCCAATGGTTCTTCTAATTTGACAAATTTTTTTGCATATAAATATTGTCGATGGACAAAGTTACAGGCGGTTAATCCCGAAAAAATGAATTACATTTTATGGCAGGATTACTAGATTGATACATAAAAAGTGTGTAGGAAATATTAAAAGACTACTTGATCTAACATAGACCTTACAATTATTGTCAAGCAAATGTACGACAACATTCAATCAGTACTAGACTAAAACAATTTGCCACAAAATTTATATATGCTTAATATCAAACAACCTCTCGAGAAACATTCAATTTTATGAATTGAGTCCACTGTCAAAAAAAAAATAGTAAAAAAATTAGGGGAAGCAACCTTGGGTTCGACCGAAGTTCACGTTTATATAGCCTTGGAGCATAAAACATGCCTGCCAGTTTGTTATACTGCAGCTATACGATATATTCATCCGATTTTGATCAAACTCTCCATAATTGTGTTGAAACAGATAATATTCATAACTGGAAAGAATAAAGACGCCATCATTGAAAACAAAAAAATTACCTTAATTTGTGAAAATTTGTTTACATAATTCAATTAAAAGGTCTTTCTATGAACAATTTTTGAAAATCGTATTTTATTTTCGGGCCACTTAACAATATGTAATAACTTAATTCAAAGTAAAACTAAAAATTCGAACTTCCAACTTATGACTTATCTCGTCAAATGTCGTGACAGACTCACAAAGTTATTCGCTTGCGAAATGGAGCGAGTTTTTGCACTACCTTGCAATTATTGCTCATTCCTCCAAATAATAAGAGTGGTCATCTTCCTCGTCATATACATTCGTTTCACAGATAGAGTCTTTACTGAAATTTCTTTCCGCCAGGCATTTGTTGAAGTTTGGAAAATCGTAATAGTCACAAGGAGCTTACTCCGTAGATTCTTAAGAGGTTGTTTGATATTAAGCAAATATGAATTTTGTGGCAAATTGTTTTAATCTAGTACTGATTGAATGTTACTGTACATTTGCATGACAATTAATGTAAGGTCTATGTTAAATCAAGTGGTCTTTTAATATTTCCTATACACTTTTTGTGTATCAATCTAGTAATCCTGCCATAAAATTTAATTCATTTTTTCGGGATTAACCGCCTAAAACTTTGTCCATCGACAAGATTTATATGCAAAAAAATTTGTCAAATTAGAAGAACCATTGGGCTACATGCTAAAGTGGTTTTAATTAAAATTCATCCACCCCAAATGGCTGGTACACGGCGATTAAGTTTGAAAAATTTGCTATAATTTGATGAAAATTTCTCTTCAAAGGCCAATTTAGGCGCTTTTGGGTTTGCTGATGATGCTCCATTGATTTTTTTAGGCGATCTTAGTATGTATACTGTCGCATAGAGCGCATAAATACAGATACTGTTGCTCGGTGTAACCTCCATAATTTTTTAAATGCCAAAAAAACAGCAAAATGGGTTTTCCGCGATATCTTGAAAACAAGAGCTGATGGAGAAAAACCGAGACCAGTTTTGGAATCAGTGCACAGAACTGAATCAGAATTTGTCATCAATAAGGCTGGACCAAAATGGCTGTTGGCCAGTGTTATTTATCTTATCTGAGAATAGGCCTTAGGCAAGTGATTGTGTTCTACTTATGATTTTTTGAAAGCCTATATGTATTCCAGTAGTATTCGATACAAATTTCAAAATTGTAGGATTTTTTTTCCTTAAAGTATAAGTATATGAGTATATATAACATTAAAAAAATCAGAAATCGCATACTTTCTTTGGAAAAAGCGAAGCTTTTCAGATACCAAACAACTTTTCTGAACACGGTTTTTCAATTTGAACACTTCTACAATACATCCCTTAAAAAGGCGCCAAATGTGTGTATTTCCAAAAAAAAAAAAATCACTTTTTTGTTGTCATTCTTCTTTATGTACTCAAGTGTTTTTTAACCAAAATAGCTGCCAATTAATTTTTATTTTTGAGCTTATAGAGCAAAACATTACGCGTTTGACTTGTTCTTATCCATGAAAAAAGAAATAAATGATGTTTGGACGGTTTTTTGAAAATTCTGCAATTTATCAGCAAAAATGTTGCCAAATTAAAACTGTATAAAATATTTTAACAAGATAATACATTTTTAACACGTTGAGATCATATTAAGGTAAATATTTTTATTCTATTTTAATTTATTTTATTTTATTATTAATTATTTAAAAAAATTTAAATATTTAGGCTCTTATGATCTTAAATTGTTAATAAATGTATTAGCTTGTTAAAATATTTTACGGGGGGATATGTCGTTTGTAACACGGCGGAGATATGATGTTCTAAAACGTCATAGCTCCGCCATTGATCACAGCTTTGTGCCAATTTCCAAACTACATATCTCCGCGCGGAGTTATGTCGTTTTAAAGCGTCATATCTCCGCGCGGAGATATGTCGTTTGGAAAACGGCGGTGAAATGTCGTCGGAGCTATGTTGTTACCCCTGCATTTTGCATGATTCACAGCCAATTCAAAAGAATTGGACGCGACTGTGTTTAGTGCGTCAAACATTTATGAAGTGTGTAAGTGTTGTAAATTTTGTCAGCCTAACGTACACTTCGGACTATTTTAAGAAGTCGAACGAATAATTTTGACCATAATTAAATAATGATCAAAGCGCTGCGAAGACTAGTCAGAGGCATAAGGTAAAACGGGCAAACAGGGGATCTTGGCAATATTGACTCGGCAGCTGATGCATATCCAATATCCATTAAAATTTACCATAAGCATTTCCATACACTTATAAAATGGTTTCAGTGTTAACTTATGGATTTTAATTAATAACTTAGCTTTGTTCACATGTTAAGATTTTCGCTTCTAAACGATGTCTGTCTAGTCGATCACGTGCTATTACGTCAAACACAGATACAGATGTTTAAATTTCTTTCCTGACAACTGTGTCAATCCTACACTCGGTCGTCCTAGCGCAGCATTCGACTCAAATTAGAGAGACCACATCTTTACATACTCTGAAAGTGTATTAGTGTTGGCAGGACACTTGACGTTACCCAGTTTCTCAACAATGTATCTTTCATGTCTAATATGGCTTCCTCACCAAAGCACATTTTCAAAGACGTTATCGTCATCTCCGAAAGTGCAGATTCCTGTCCTCATTCTGTTGCTTCAGCATTTGCATCTTAACAAAATACAAAATTACTGGCAACACAGATAACAAATAAAACATACAGATTAAATTTGAATTTATTTCGCTTGTGAAGGCATAAACTCATATGTTAGTAAGGATTTAAAGCTCATCTACGTCAAGTTCTTCTTTGTTAATGTTAGATTTTTTGCGGGGGACACATAAACAAATGATGTGTTCAGACCAGAAGTCCCACAGAATGCTTGCGGCCTCTTCAACTAATTTGGGAGTCTCTACTTTCTGCAATTCATTGTGGTTACATTATTAAAACAAGTGAGAAAGTCGGTCAAGCCCGACTATAATACACTCTGTATTTAGAGTAGAAGCTGAATGCAGTGCTGCTGCCGCGCTCATCTCTAAGATTCTCTCTCTTTCTCTCTCTCTCTCTCTCTCTGTCTCGAAGATTGTGCGGCATTGGTTGTGAAAGGGTAGAAGGGGTGGCGGAGGGTTATTCACTTATTTGCTCAAAACTTGCGAACCGCTCATCCGATCTTTATCATTTCTTCGGCAAATCGATATATATTGCTAATGACTAGAACCCGGATTTTATGTTTTTCTTCGTTTCTGCACGAAAAAAACCCACTTTTTGAATTTAGTCATGAAATTAAATTCGGATCGAATAAAAACAACATATCAGATATGCATTTTTTATGAAAAATATGTTGAAAAATATGTTAAATATGTAAAAAAACATATAAAATATGTAGGAGACATACCCCTGTAGTTTGGGAGGTCGCCGGCCGGCTGGAGAATGTCAGCCAGATTCTCCGGCTGCCGGCCCCCATACTATCTTTCATATTTTATTTTTTATTTTTTTGGGGATTTTATATGGGATGTCATGAAATCCGAGCGAAAGGCTGTTTGGTTAAGCCTTATGGCCGGCGGTACGGACTATACATCGACCAGGCGGTTCTATCACACAGAAGCCCGAAAGAAAAAAATACAGCTATTTCGTTTTTTTACTTCATGTATACATTTGTTTCTATACATTACCACCAACCACCGCAACATCACAACACATCTTTAGAATGTGTTAAAAGAACTTTGAAATTTTTTTTTTATAAACATACCTTTACTGGGATTTGAACTCGAGACCGTACGCTTCTCAGTCGAATGCTCTAGCTCAGTGCTACTGTTGCTAAGATCAAAATCCGATCTAAATGAGCTTTATGTATTTGAAATAGTTTATAAAGTTCTCATTTAAAAATTTCGTACCATAAGCGTTGTACATACTCATATCTACTTATTTAACTTGAATCAGGAAACGTAAACATTGTGCATTCGCACTTAAACTTCGTGTCGACTGACGCGTCTGCTGATTTAGAGTC
The DNA here is from genome assembly GCA_018904235.1 of Lordiphosa stackelbergi. Lineage (NCBI taxonomy): Eukaryota > Metazoa > Arthropoda > Insecta > Diptera > Drosophilidae > Lordiphosa > Lordiphosa stackelbergi. The sequence continues at coordinate 36,206 of JAEIFU010001623.1, read as the reverse complement.
TGCAGGGTCGGGTAGACGATTGTCGGCGGATAAAAACAGCAAAGTACCGAATGCTTAACGCAAAATTCACACTTCCTCACGAAATATTTCTTATTGACCGTACTAGAATCTGGAAGCTTGACTTGGGGGGATGGAGCTTCTGTCTTGGTGTCATAACCAATACACATGCTTCTTCATCAGCTATGACCCTATTAAGCGTCATACTTAAGAAAAAAAATTGTACTATGATATCTGTCCAAAAGATGCAATAAGTGCAAAGTGGATGATCATGTCGTAAAAAAATAGTATCCCGCCAAATTTAAAAATTGGTCTTTTTAACAAACCTTATTTTTCTCTCTGTCATTGCCATCATAAGACGGTTCCAAATCATCCAAATCAGAACAGGTCTTAATTTCTATCTTCGGGGATCAACAAAGGGAAACGACATATAATTTGCAAACTTTAGATATTGCCAAATGGTTAAAAAAAATGTATCCGATTAGGGTGCAGCGGAAGTGTGTTTGCCTTCTGTGCGGGAGGTTGAGGGTTCGATCCCGCCTTTGAACATCTAATTAAAAGTTTTTCTTTCTTTAAAAACTTTTACACAACCGCGTTCTTACATTTTCGGTGTACACTTTGGTATTGCTGTACGCATCGGTCTGACTGATGGTTATCCTTAACAGACTTGCCGGGTGGTTAACGCAAATGGCCATTCCGATAGTTGTCCCAAATCGCTTGGCGGGTAGCTGACATTTCAAGTATAAGTTCTGATATTACTGTGCGGATCGGTCAGTCCGATGTTTACCGTTAGCCGAATGCCGGATGGTTATCCGAAAATGTGCTGGCCTATGGCTGTTCCGAAATAGCCTGGCGGATAGTTGGCATATTATGTACAACCTCTGGTATTGTTGTTCCGATCGGCCTGTCCATTGGGTTACCCTAAGCTGAATGCCGGGTGGTTAATGGTAAATGGCCTGGCCGATGGCACTCCCAAAACCGCCTGGCGGCTGGCTGACAATTTATCAGCGAACGTCTGGCGTTGCTGTGCTGATCGGCCAGTCCGATGATTACCCCTTAGCAAATTGCCGGATGGTTGACTTAAATTGTATGAGCGTCTGGGGTACTGTGCCAAACGGGTTACCGGATGCTTTGCTTTTGGCAGCACCCGACACAAAAAAACTACTGGGCGGGTAAAACTCGCTAGTTGTGAAAAACAATTTTTTATTCAGGCAGTTCGCTATTGGAATTACCTTACATTACATTAAGAGCATAAGGAGCGCATCGCATTTCAAAATTAAATTATCTAACTTAAAGGCACATTCTAATTCTAGTACAACTTAATTTAATCTTTTCTATCAAAATTAAAAAATATCAAATATAATAATCATTGTTGGTCTTAATAATTACTATTATTTTTACTATTAATATTACTATGATTACACAGGCCAAGAAAATGACCAACTTTGTGAGGTGCAGCCCTGTTCATTTAAAAATATGTTAAGTTTATGCTCACTGATTCCAAAACTGGTCTCGGCTTAGCTCCATCAGCTCTTGTTTCCAAGATATGGCGGAAAAACGAAAAAGTTGAATTTTTGGCACTCTAGGATTTATGGAGGCCAGACTATGCATATATATGTGAGTTTATAAGCTATTTGCGATAAAGTACATATCACTGCATTTTTAAAAAATCAAAGGCGCTATATAAGTTGAGCGGAAAGTGTCTAATTTGGCCTTTAAAGACAGACATCTACCGATTTATGGCATTTTTATCAAAATAAATCATCCCGTTTAAGCTAGCGCGGTTATTTGATAATTATTTTCGCCATCTGAGCATATGGACAAACATATGATCTAATTTTGTGATTTTTATAGCATTCAAATCAGTTTATTTGGCAAAGTTATGGCCTGCTAAAGACAAAAATACATATTTAAATTTATGGGAGGAAAACTAGATTGTCACTCTAAATCTGTATAGGAACTGTAAAGGGGCTACTTGATTTAACATAAAGTGTTATAAGTTTACATGTAGATGATAAATTCTATTCTGAAATAAGTAGCCTTTTCACAGTTCCTACAATTTTTTTTACTAACAATCTAGTTTTCCTCCTATAAATTTAAATATGTATTGCCGTCTTTAACAGGCTATAACTTTGCCAAATAATCTTTTTTAAAAGCCATAAAAATCACAAAATTTGATCATATGTTGGACTATATGCTCAGATGGCGAATATATCAATTCAAGAACCGCGCTTGCCTGAACGGGATGATTTATTTTGATAAAAATGCTATAAATCGAAAAATGTCTGTCTTTAGAGGCCAATTTAGACACTTTCCGCTGTACTTATATAGCGCCTTTGATTTTTAAAAAATGCAGTGATATGGTCTTTATCGCAAATAGCTCAAAAACTCACATATTTATGCCTAGTGTGGCCTCCATAAATCCTAGAGTGCCAAAAATTCATCTTTTTCGTTTTTCCGCCATATCTTGGAAACAAGAGCTGATAGGACAAAACCAACGATAGAGTTTTGTTCAGTGCAATCTATATTAACATAATCACATAAAAATAGACCTGCACCAAAAACACTGTTGGGCTGTGTTATTATTATTTTCTAAACTCCTTTTGTGACCGATGACTTCATTTATAAGCACTTTGCCTTGTGTCATTGGGATATTAAATAAACCAAACCAAACCAAACCCTGATAATCCGGCAAGCTAGCAAGAGGATAGCTAGAGGTACACCTCCCGACAGCAAGCCGAACATCCAGGGTGTTAATAAGGCATCTTACAATTTGGCAGCCGTGCTGTTTAACATATCGCATTAGATATTGTACTGTGTGGCTAGATTTGGCGACCTTATGCCAAAAATTTGGCCATTCAGCCCTGTGTGCAGTGTGGCTAAACAGTTGACTACAGATGACTAAACAGTTTTCTAAACCTAAATTCGGACACGTTTTGCTGTAAGTTACATTTTCAAATAACCCGCAGTACTTAGTTGAGCTGCAGAACAATTTCCACTAATTTCAACTGCACAACATTTCAATTACCGCCCCATCAAGGCCATTGCCTTACAAATTATGGCTGAACTCAGCTAAGTCAGCCACTATTTTCCATGGATTTCTCACAATTACCCATACGCCCCCTGTGACCAGGTCAGGTCATTACTTTTACCTTGGGCGCAACTACAAGAAGTTGGAACGAAAAACACGAATAATTTCCATAAGCTACAAAATTTATGCTAAAATAAGCGCCACATAAAATGCAAATAGTTATTATTACACTTTTCTTGCTCCGCAAGGCCTCTTGCTTGCTCGCTTTCGTTTCGTGGCGTTCGTCATAATTAAGTTATACCATGGGACCAGGGCAGGACGTGGCTGAGAGCCATAGTTCATTGCTTGCTATAAACATACACACATACATTTTTTGGCCCCCCGGCTGTTGTGTACAACATGAGATTATGTTGATACTTATGTTAATGATGCCTTCATCTGCCAGCGTATACTTACATCTAGGCATCGACCTGGCGCAGACACAAAAACCTTCGACCTTAATGTTTAATGATAATAATAATGCCGTGTCCCTGTGTGTGTGCGATGTATTTGGAAAATAATGAACATTGCTCTGTGTATTAATTACTCCCATAATTCTCCACTGACACTTCTCTGTGTGTGCAGCACCATAATTTGCGTAGTTCGTGCCTTGTTCATCGGGCAATTTATTATTTGTCATCTGTTATTATGTCATTAAGAATTTTTTATTGCTGCACATTTTTAATTATCATTTGATCAAGGTTCGAGGATTTTGTGTATTTTTTTACTTTATGCTGTTTTACAAGGCAATTAACTTGTAGCAAGGACAATGGCGTGGGCAAGGTAAATGGAGTCAAGTAATCAGCTTATAAAGGAAAAATCGTACTGATGAGAAAATTCCTGAAGTTACATTATACGAACAAAATAGTTCAGCTTATTAATAATTGAATCGACTTGCTTGACTTCTGCTAGTACCAACTATTGGTCAAGGTAAAATTGGCTTGCTAACCGATAGTTACGGCGAATGTACAAACATTCATCAGTGGATAAATTCTGAGTATCGAAGCAGAGTTGAGAGTGGTATGAAGTATGGGTATTAAAAATAAGTTCATTAATAACAAGAATGCCCAACTAACTTTGACTGCGCGAAGTTTTTATACCCTTGAAATAAAAGAGTTTAAGAACGCTATCAATAAAATAAAAAAATTTTGAACTAAAACGCATTTTACGATTTTGACCTAAAGCACATTGATGCACTAGTGAGCCTTTTCACAAGCCTTTGGCCACAATTTGGCCACCAAATAAAGAAGCGATTTGACTTTTTCGTTTATAAATTCAAGGCAATTAAACAATTGTTTATTGGACGATTTATACAGCGAGTTTAGTTGTTTTTTGACTCAATACAATTAGCAAAATTGATTGGACAAACGAGAAAGGCAAATCAGACGTGATCCCTGCCGGTTGCAATTAAGTATGATTTGAGACTGAGCGCAGCAGCCAAAAGCGCCAGCGCAGCTTGCAGTGCAGATGGCACGCGATAAGCAACAAAACAAAAGCGACAAATGAGAGTAAGAAGTTGAGAGAGTTCAGTTAGAAGGTTCTCTTAAATTTGGCAATTAGTTTCAGCTGTTTGGGGAAGGCGCTTAGCCGAACAGGCATACATAAGCATACAAAAACTGCCCCCACTCCGATCGGCACCAAAATTAAATATGTGATTACCATCAATGAGAAACCCACTCTCCTAAATTTTTAGTCTCATAGTCGCCATTGGAGTACAGTTATGAGGGCGGAAAGTTAAATCGAAAATCTCCTTTATCTTAAAAACCGCTTAACCGTTTTGGATGGGTTAAATATATATTATAAGTTGTGGTGAATCAGCATTTGCAGAACACGAATGATCTCTATGAAAAAGTCGTTCAAATTTAAGTTCAAATTTATTCGGTCATTTTTAGTACATTTTTTATTCTAGTATTTGATTTTGCCAAATCTAATATCTATCGATAATATTTGGTATTTTCATTGACCAACACTTTTTGCAACTCTGAATGTCCGTACTTTGACGTCTGGCAGCATTGCAATTGCACATTATTTCCGGTGGCGTTGCCTATATAAAAGCATTTTTGGTCTTGGCTCAGCCTTTCTCCGTCAAAGTTTCAAGCTGTCCAGATTGAATCTGCGCTCCTCAATTGTATAAAACACGTGGCAACCTGTTTGCACAGTGAAAAGTGATATATTTCGTACGATCTCTGGCCATCCAACGTCCACTCGCTGCTTAGCTGAGTTTAGTTGGCCATTTCGGGCTAAAAGTTCGGCAAAGAACAATTATTTCTACATTTGGCTGCAGACCCTGGGCAATCGACGTTCTCGCGCTTAGGCGCCCGACGAAAGTCTTCATGTAAGCATGCAAATACCCTAATTGGGGTTGACCTAACTACTTCTGGAATTTGTTCTGTAGTTCTGGCGACTGGACGGTAGAATTTCACAATTTGTGACGCCCGTGTCTCGCGAGGAAAAAGACTCCTCTAAGAGATACTCTGCCTTTGGAGATTGGCTAAGATTCACACCAAATTGATTAGAGTAAAGCTGTTAAACGCCTCAGGTAATATACCCTTTTTCAATTGTAAGGAGAGAGTGAGAGAGTAACAGTTCTTCCTTCTCAGAGTGGGGGCGAATCGATCGAGCAAAGCAGAAACGAAACGGCGACAAAGCAGAGGCTACCCAACAGACATAACGAGAAGGCGTAAAAGTGTCGTATGAACAGTGGGCTAGAAGGCCAATGTGATCGAGAAAAATCAAATCAGGAAGAAGAACTTCGCAACAAATCAGTCATATTCAATTTGAACAAGGAGTCTGCAGAGGACATCGAAGTCGCTGAAGTTTTGTTAAACCTTTCCTTGATAAAATTTTTTTGTGGTCAGAAAAAGTCAAATTCGCACCTAGAAACGAGAAATAATGAAGAAAATATCCAGATAGGTTCCGCATATACAGCTAACGTAAAAATAAAAGCAAAGGCAAAACCAAAAGCAATAGATAAAACAAGAGTGAAACCAAAGAAAAATATTTTCAAGGAAAGTGCAACTGAAAACATATTTATCCATTTCAACATCCGAAAATTCAATCCATTTCAAGCTACACTGCTACTGCATGAAAAGGCCTTCATCATCGCTACAGCATGGGTGAGTGTTACGTATGAATGTGATTATTTGTTTTCATAATCCTTGCCCTAGTAACAACAGAAAAGTACAGAACAGTGCAAGTGAAATGATAATTTAAATATAACTAATTGAGTTCGATCAGACCCTGTTAGGGGCAAAGCTGTATTTTTTTGTTAATCACATCACGACGTTCTGTGTATTTCTGGTGGTACTAGTGGCTATGCACAATAATGGTAAAATGGTTTAAATTGGTTTAATTGCTATTGTTTGAACAGATCTAATGCAGATCCAACGTAAAGTACAGTATTCATTCGCTACGTGAACTTTATGAAAAACTATCTCGTGTACTACTATGACGTTAAATTACAGCCTTGCTCGCTGTAAATGATTATGGTTAAATCTTTATCAAGCTAAATTTTGGAAGTGAAAAAAAAAATTTAATATTGAAATTGAATTAGATTAGAAATTTAGGATTTAGAGAATTTAGATTTATAAATTTTTTTTACTGGATATAAAGGAAATGAAATGAAAATGATTACGTAAATTAGACTTAAAACTTTTGCTTGGCTACGAACGAAAAATGAATTTAAATTTAATCCATATTATAAACTCACCTTAAACTTATTGAAATTAACTACTTTTATTCAACTGAAACTTATAACATACCCTGCCATGTGGTTGTCGAATACAGTCGACTAAGAAATTGTCTTACCTTAACCAATAAACATGAAGTTTAGAACGATTCTATACTGAACATGATGCTATTTATTAATATGGAGTAATAACTTTTCTCGTTCCTTAAAGAAGATGACAGGGTAAACACAAATTTGGGAGCTTTCAATAATTTTACTCGCGCAAGTAGGCTCATAGGTAGGGTGGGTTGTGACGCGATGGGCTACTTCTATCATCTTAGTAGCCTCAGCATAGTTTTTCTCGATTGCATAAGGTTGTCCGATTCCTATCGTGTTCTCTAATCTATTCAACTACTTTCCTGTATTTAATGGCCCGGAATTCCTATTATTTTCTTATGTAACCATGGGTACTGCACAACTGAAGTTCTCTGGTAGATAAACCTGCCCAACACTGGTTTGAAGAGTGAATCACCAGGCTGTACATTACAAAGTGTCCACCAAAGAACTCAAAAAATCATTTTTGCCCATTTTTATTACCAATTTTTAGGCTCAAAAAATATTATTTAAATTTTCAAATAATTTTTTTAAGGTGTAAATTAATTGCAACTCTAGTTTCTTGGTGCTTTTTTCAACAAGGTCCTTAACAATGTATAATTTTTGCAGTCACATTGGAAATCGTCTCCATAGTGAATAACAATAAAATGTGAATAGTTTTACAATGTGAATAGTTTATTGAATGGTTTTACAAATATATTTTATAATAACGAGCATACTGTAACCACTCACGCAGCATTGACTGACATTTTCCCCTTTTGCCCTTTTTAGTTGATAAACAGTGTGTCTAATATGTATAAAATACTTGGGATGTTTCTGCAAAAATTATATTTTGTTGGGTAACTTTTGATAAAAGAACTCACAAAAAACTGTAGGTGTCGCAATAGGTAAACACCTTAAAATAATTATTTGAAAATTGTAATAATGTTTTATGGGCGAAAGAATTGGTAATAAAAATGTGCAAAAATTATTTTTGGAACTGTGCTGTGGACACTTACAACATATATTTAACCCATGGAAATCGGTAAAACGGTTCTTAAGATAAACGAATTTTTTGATTTATCTTTCCGTCCTCAGAACTCTACTCCAATGGCGATTGGAAGACTATAAATATAGGAGAGTGAGTTTCTCATTGATGGTAATCGCATATTTAATTTTGGTGCTGATCGGAGTGGGGGCTTGCGTATGCTTATGCTTATTCTGCTATGCCCTTTGCAAATCTGTGCAAATCTGTGTGTTTGGAGAGGAAAACATTAAAAATAAAATAGTTGTTTTTCTCATTTTTCTACCGATAGTTCCTATGGTAGCTATAAGATATAGTCATCCGATACTGTCGATTCTGACATTCGCAGCGTGCAGTAAAAAGAACACTGTGAAGAATACAGCTCAATAACTTTAAACCTGAGAGACTAGTTTGCGTAGAAACTGACAGACTGACCGACGGACACACAGACAGACTGACGGCTCAATCGACTCAGCTCGTCGCCCTAATCTAGAATATATAAGCATTTCCATAAGGTTGAACGAGACAATCGTACGCGTTTATATTGAAAAAAAAAAATTTATATTTCTATGCGTTCCAAACTTCTGGGCAAAATTATAATACACTTCGCAAGAATATAAAAATACAAGGAAGCTAACTTGGGCTCGACCGAAGCTTATATACCCTTGGAGCATGGTATATGCCTGCGAGTTTTTTTATATGGCAGTTGTATTCATCGGATTTAGACTTGTGAAGCCAAGTATTCATTTATTATTTGCGCGAAATTATCGTACTTAAAAAAAACTAAATATTAAAGACGTCGGAAATCAAATCATTTCAACTAGGTATTGAGTTACCATTTGATTTACCATACTGAGCAAAGTGCAGCACATTATTTGGTCGATTGCAAGTGCGTGCCCAACTGGTCACGAAATATATGTTTAAGATATATTTCGGACTATTCAAATAAATAACAAGAAAGAAAGTCGTTCAGGACCTATTACACTGCTCGACAGCATTTTTCCCCAAAGCTCCAAACCAACTTTTTCTAAAGTAAATTGACCCGCTGATCACGAAAATCACCATATAAAAAAATTCTATCGACGGGTTATCGAGATATTATCGATAAACGGTTTTTTTCGATTTTTCCAAAAGTTGCCTCCACTTAAACACTCATAACTTTTTGTTTTTCAATCGATTTGAAAGCTCTAAACAAATTTAAAAAGAAAATACTTGGCCAAACAGTTTGTTTTCGGACAAAAAAGAGCTGGGATCTGTGCTGTCGGAGCTATAAGCTCAAATAAAGAAAAAAAATAATTTTATTTTGCTAAATTTCAAAATTTATCGAAATTAAAACTCTTGTAGATTCATAACTATACAAAATTGTTATGTTTTCTTAATTGGACAGTAAAAAATATTCAATTTACTTTAAAATAAGACCTCAAATAAGACCTTTATTCAAGTTTTGGTAAAAAAGGGCAGACTGACAAGTTTTCAAATTACTTCAGCATTTATAAAAACCAAGTGATTCTTACACTCAAGAGTCAGATAATTTAATGTTCCCCTGATCGTACGTTACACTGTGACGGTTTGACACTTAAGTGTGACGCTACTGGACGCAGTGTAGACCGAACCTTAGTTGCTGTTAAAAATTATTATTGGCGTGTTTACCCCTAGAAAAATTATGGTTAATCTTAATTTAATTTCTAAGAACGTTTGGTAAATTAAGAAAAGGCCAAAATTGAAATGCAAAAAGAGCGTTAACTTATTTTGCAATGTTTACGGGTTGCATGTTAAAACTATCGAACGACATAACAAAAAGGAGTCGCTTAAAATAACGTATTTAATTACTTTAAACTGTCAATAAAAAATTAAGGTGCTAATGGGGTTCCACATCTGTTATGCGTAAATTGCCGCAGAATTTCGCAAAAGTAAGCTTCAGAAGAAAAAAAATGTTGTATTTGATAGTCTAATGATTTAAAGGGTACAACAAGAGATCCAGAGTTCGCTCGAAATATTGATACGAAATCTTCAGTATTTCAGGCTAGGTAACACGGGTCTAGCCGAGCAATAATCAAAGATCCTTAATTGGCATTCCTACAGATTAATTCAAATTTTCATATAAAATTTTCAAATTCAAATAATTATCAACAGTTTTCACAATGTCTCTGAAATTTCACTTTCTGAACTCGAACCTTAACGCCTTTTATGAAAATTTGAGTGTCGAAAGCGATGAGAAAAGAAAGAGGATTCACCAGGATATGAAGTCAATTAAGGACAGGTACCAAGGCAACAGGGGCTTTAATAATTATTGTCATCCGAGAGTCTCAAAGAATCGCATACTGCTGCAAAAAGTGGTGCCCTATATTTTGAAAGTGGTTAAAATGAAATTTTATTGATTTTGCAATAAATATGTTTTATTAAAATTACTCTACGCCTGAGCTCACTAAAACCACTCAAAAACAGCCCACAGCCACAGAAAAAAACAGCCCCAGCGGCATCTCACACTATAGTTTTGTCGATTTCACCAAAAAAATTCATAAAAAATCCACCTTATGTCCGATTTCTGTATGTGAGGTCTTATTTTAAAGTAAATTGAATATTTTTTACTGTCCAATTAAAAAACATAACAGTTTTGAATAATCTACAAGCGTTTTAATTTCGATAAATTTTGAAATTTAGCAAAATAAAATAATTTTTTTCTTTATTTGAGCCCATAGCTCTAACAGCACAGATCCCAGCTCATTTTTGTCCGAGAACAAACTGTTTGGCCAAGTATTTTCTTTTAAAATTTGTTTAGAGCATTCAAACCGATTGAAATAGACATGACACTACATTTAGAATGGTTAAGATGCAGCAAGTTGTTGATGCACCAGGATTGAAGGTGGTTAATGTCATTCTGCAAAAGACAATGTGAATCGGCGTCAGTTAGTTGCTTACAAATTTTAACATCGTCTGCATACATCAACACTTGAGAATTTAAAATGATGGAAGGAAGATCGTTTATGAATAAGCCAAAAAGCAACGGTCCTAGGTGACTCCCTTGTTGAACTCCGGAAGTGACATAAACCTGCTTGGAGAGGGTGTTGTTAAATAAGACTTTCTGTGTACGGTTTGCCAAGTACATTGAAATCCAATTGACCAAGAGGTTGGGAAAAACTAAAAGTGATAATTTCTTTAAGAGCAAAAGGTGATTCACTGAATCAAATGCCTTGCTAAAATCTGTGAATATAACATCTGACTGATTTTTCAGCTTGAATCCGTCCCTAATTGATGAAATAAACTCGAGCAGATTGGTCGATGTAGACCGGCGCTTCATAAACCCGTGCTGTGATGGAGACATAAGAGAGCAACACTGGTGCTGCAACTGAGCAGTTCTAATCAGTTCAAAAAGTTTGGGTATGGCAGAAAGTTTTGCTATCCCACGATAATTTTGAATATCAGTTCTACTTCCTTTTTTTTGAAGTGGTATAATAAAGGATTCCTTCCAGATATCAGGAAAAAAACTGTGGTGTAGAGATAATTGGAAAATTTTAGAAAGAGGTTCGCATAAAGCATTTGCACAATTCTTAAGAACACAGCTAGGAACCTCGGCTGGACGAGAAGAAAATGAGGTTTTTACGAGTTTAAGATATTCCTACACGGTGCTTTCATCAACGACTGGCATGAAAATGCCTGCTGAGTGCAGAATGGAATAAGGGTAATGAGTTGAAGTATTATAAACATAGGAAGAGTATGTTGTTTGGATAAAATCAGCGAATATGTTAGATATATCAGCATCGTTGCATGCAGTGGTAGTGTTATACCGAAGAGAGGAAGGAAAAGGAGAGGTTTTACGCTTAGAATTCACAAATGAAAAGAATTGCTTAGGGTTTTCTTTAAATTCGTTTTTACACCTATACAGGTAATTTTGATAGCATTCGGAATTGTGATTGAGAAAGTCCGACTCAGCGGGTAAGTATCGGGAATGATCGACTTGTTGCCCAGTCCTTTTGTAATTTTTATGTAATCTGTTTTTCACATTCTTGAGATTAGAAAATCTGCGAGTGAACCAGAGTGGCTTGCGATGTACTACGGATAATGAGGAACAAGGTACGTGCAAGTCGAAAGCGAGATTAAGCGTGCGGTGAAACAAGTTGAATTTGACAGAAGGACTGGCATCAGAATCGAGGAAGGACCAATCAACCTGCGAAACATGTTGATTTAGCTCCATAAAGTTGGCTTTACGGAAAAGGCGATTCGATCTAGGGCCAAGCTCAGATGCTGTCACTAAATAGGTAGAGAGCTCCAACACTACCTCAAGAGTTGGGTGATAGGCATCTTCAGGGGCAGAAAGAGGGTCGATTCTACTAAATACTAAATACTAAATCTAGAAGCTTGCCATTACTGTTATAAATAGAATTAACTTGACCCGAAGAAAGTTCTATGATACCATGGACCAAGTTGTGCGGACTCGTTGGGATTAAAATATTGGAATCATCTAGTGGCATCCAGGCCAGACTGGGCAGATTAAAATCGCCTAAAACGACATAGTGGTCATTATCTCTAAGATGTGATTGTATGGTACATATTGCAGATAAATGTCGAGGAGGAATGTTAGAGCAAGAAACGTAAATATTGAAATCGTGAAATGTTATTCGGATAGACACGAATTCAATGTTATCAACATTGTCTAATGTAATTATTTCGGAAGAATGAGTTGCTTTAACGGCAGTAAGAACGCCACCGCCAAGACGTGTAGAACGATCACATCGGTGAACGACATAGTCGTTAGGAAAAACTTCACTATCAGACACAGAACAATTTAGCCACGTTTCCGAAAAAGCAATAACATTGGCATCAAAGGAGACACTGTTCGTATACAATCTATTAAGCTTGCCTAATAGACTGCGGACATTCTGATAGTGAATGATTGGAGGCAGATGAACGGAGCTTATTGGTATTGGTGTTGGACTTGCCAGTGTACTCACTAACAATTGTATGCTCTGGCCAAAGAGAAGGCTCAAGTATTGTAGTGAACAGAGATTCTGAGATTTCAACCTTAAAAGAAGACATCATTCGCTTCTTCTTAAAGACGAACTTAGTGACGGTGAATTCGGTGACAGAAGTGTTTAACCTGTGGCTTAGGTGGAGTTTAACATCGTTTGCGGTTGCGTTTGGATTTAAACGTGAGACAAATATGGCTTTTAGGAGAGCGACACCAGATATTGGCAGTGGTTGTCTTGGCGCAAGACCCGATATAGGGTTTCCAGATGTTCCAGTCAAGCCATTGTTGGATGTCAGATAGATAACCAGCGATTCCAGATGCATTATCCAATGCATTATCCAAGTTAAAGTTGGATGGTGGAAGTTGCTCACTAATCGGCGCGATCGTGATAGCACCAGATGAGCCTGCAACGGCACTGGTAGCAGAAGCAGGATTAGGGGGTACAATTGCCGATGCATTGTCCAAAGTAGCCGAAGCGAGCATCCCAGACGTGAAAGGAAGACCATCGGCAGGCACGACAGTTGACGAGCGGCTAGAGACTGTTGCAGGGGGGTCAACAGAAGCCACGGTGCTAGAAGTTGAAGCTGGTTCATGATCCTCTGCAGGGCTAAATTGCTGAAACTAATAAGCTATTATTAGAAAGGAAAGTTTGGGTCGTTTTCCTTTTTGGCTAGGCACTTAGCACTTTAAGACTCTTAAAGTTAGATTGTGCAGTCAAAAATCTTAAATGTAATTCCTGAAATCCGGAGAACAGGAACTGAAATTCCGAGTTTGTTTGCCTTATGAACGCCTTCATTTCCGATTCGAGGTGCTTGCAGCTTGGGCAAATCCAGATAAGACCAATGTCTTCCTTTAAGAGGCCCGCAATTTGAGTCCCGACAATCCCAAAATTGGCCCAACCGGAATGAGCTGTATTGTCGCAGAGCCAGCAATAAACAAAAGGCTGGCGCTGCGTGATCTTATGATTAAAAACACAGTATTGAGAGGAGCAGATACTCATTGTTTTTAGAATTAGATTTGTATGTGTAACAAAAAAGTTTGTGTCGCATAAAGTGTCCGACGTAACATTAAACGAAATCCAAAACTGCTGAGGCTACCATGGGCAGGCGTCGCAACGAGTCACCAGGCTCCAAGTAATAACAGTTCAAATGTTCTCAATGCAATTAATTAATGATTCTTTAATTTAAGATAAGAAAAAACGATTTGCGATGGCTAGAGGAGATGTCAAATGACATAATGGTTCCGATTACGGAACTTCTCTGCGAGGGCACTTGAGTAATGCTGCATAAAAATTTGTTGTCATTTTGCAAGGGATATCCGCCCTACATGATTTAAGATTTTCATGCACTTCTTTCTCCACTTCAGAAGGTTAAGTACTAACTTTGAAGCGAGCCTATGTTGTTGAATAAAAAGCAATGTCTAATTAGTTCTTTCTATTTTAATTCCTGCAATTGTTATTTTTTTTAACAATTCATCACCTTATTGTGCAAGTGTGCTGCCACCTTTTCTTAAAATTTTCATAAGTGGCATCTCACTGCAGAAATATCATGGTTTTTATAAAGATGCATAAACAGGCGCATATTAAAGAGCGTGATTTTAAAAAACCATAAACGTAGCATATGTTCTTGAATCGTGCCTATTCGTTCATAAATAGAACACAAATTGTTTATGGATCAAGACCAAACCGTTCATAAGCAAGCGCCCAAAGCGAGAACAAAATGTTCCTTTCACAAGTCCAAAATATTCTTCAAGCAAGCCCGAACGGTTCATAAAGCGACAACAAAAGTCTCTTGACGCATAACCCCAAACGGTTCATAAAGCGAGCACAAAATGTTCTTACAACAAGCCAAAAAAGCATGCTTAGCAGACTATCGCCAACAAAAGTTCATGATTTGGTTACAATTCGAACGGATATTTTTCTCTGTGCACACACGCCAAGAGATTGCCCCTTTGAACCGAATTTTAAATTTTACATTTACTTTTACATTACATTTAATTCTCTGTTGAAAAAATGGTGTGCCAATAAATTTGGATACCCTTTGACGAAGTTATTCGCGAACTTCTGAGTCAACATGGTTAATCTAGTATTTTCTATACCCTTGCAAAGGGTATTTTAATTTTGCCCAGAAGTTTGCATCGCATAGAAATATTCATTTCCGACCCAATAAACTATATATATTTTTGATCAGGACGACGAACTGAGTCGATTGAGCTTTGTCTGTCCGGAAAATAGTTTTGATTAAAAATTTGTTATTGCAGAGTCCTTAAACTCTGATATCAAACATTGGTTTTATAAACTAACAAGTGCTTAGGTAAGATACGGGGCGACTTTGTTAAGATCTTGCCTCATTCTGGTGGGTACGCAGAAAGCCAATACACAAAGGAATTTTGAGAGTTGCCATATCGACGAACCGTGTGGACTGTATCGAACAGCTAAGATTTCTCCCAGAGATATTGTGCAGTCTTTTGTTGTGGCGTTGTCAAAAGGCAGGCAAAAGAAAAATAAATGGAGTGCAAGACTAAAAATCGTTGAAAATTTTAGTTACGAGACTAAAAGCTAATTGATGAGTGAAAAACAAGCTGTTTGTGGGACATCAAGATGGCAAGCAACTGGACACCGCATTTACAAAATGTTGGGATGCAGTTGGTGACCAGTTGCTTATAATCGTGTGGCTGTCTACTCCTGCACCAGACAATCGTGGAATCTGGCAACTTGCTTTGTTACGGCACGCCCCAAGGCATAAATTGAGCATTTGCGTTGAGCGATAGTGCCTGAGTGGTACCCTGCTCGCCCTGAAAAATGCGTCGTGCAGACGGCAACATGCGAATACAATTTTGTAGTATTGCTCACATTCTATATTTAATAGCTAGCATGCAAATCAATTGCAACTTCCTTCTGTTTTGCGTGTGGCTCTTTGATTAAATCTTATAATCAAGTGGCCAATTTATTTATTTTACCGTTATTTTCTTTTGAGTTTACTGGTCACACTGCCTTTACATTCCACAAAAAGGAATATAAGGTAAATTTCTGGAAGGAAAATTCGAACGCCCTTCGTACTAGGCTTAGTACCAATATTGTGCTCCTTTTGTTTGGCGCCAGATTCAAATAATATTTTTAAGATTTGAAGAGATAGAGGTTTGACATCTATTGGACATAAACTTTTTTTACTTGCAGGCAGATCAATTTTATTTTAAATTTTTGCCAAGCCCTGCATTTGGAAATAAGGTCAAATCTCCACAGTTAATACAGATAGATAGTAAGTAATTAGCATTATTTATCGATTTGCTGAAGAAATAATAAAGATCGGATAAGCGGTTCTCATGTTATGAGCACCAAACACCGAAACCCCACCTCCCCACACCGCCCACAACCAGCACGGCATTTCATTCAACAAAGAGAGAGAGAGAGAGAGGTGAGAGAGCGAGAGAGCGAGAGACCAACTTAGAGATGAGCACAGCAACAGCGCTGCATTCTCCTCCTACACCAGGTACAGAGTATGTTACGGTCGGGCTTGACCGTCTTTCTCACTTGTTTTTTTGTAACACTGTGTTTTCGACAGATAAATGAGCAATTTCAATCATTTGCGCATCACTGATAAAGCGCAATTTTCAAAGCAGGTTGCAAAACACCTTGAGACTTCAACCAAAGGTTAAAATGGGTATAAAGTATGAATTCAGGCCAATACCAAGGGAAGCAACGTGAAAAATTGTAATTAATTTAAACAAATTTTTTGTCCTAATTCATTACAATAGTTACTCAAACAAGTGTACGCAAATAAATTGCGTCGCAAACACGGAATAAGAATTAGATTGTGTGGCTATGTAATGCGCCTCGCACAAATCGAAAATGAAACATAACGGTAATTTTTATTCGAGTGTTGGAGTTTGCTCTATTTTCTTCTCTGGCCCATTCAGAACAATAAATTGTCCGAATTGCTAATTTGTTAGGATTGTGCTTTAGTATGGTCACAATGTCTTAAAATACACTAAAAATACCCAAAACACCGGCCGAATTGTAGGTAGCACTGATTTGTCAGCCGCTTGAATTCAAAATGTGTTTTTTCAAATTACAGTTTAAACAATTTTAAAATAAGCTTACTCCTTTCAAAGTCACCGATGTACTAAAAGTGTGGGCAACTTCGTAATCCTCGGTAGTGAAAGTTTTGGGGCACTTAAAATTAAAAAATGTCAAAAAGTATAAAAGACTCTTATTGTATGTGCATATATACTTATTATTTGTTGGACTATTTTGGTGCGCCCGCTTTGCTTTTAATTTGTTCGATGTTGTCCGGAAAAATGTGCTGCAGTTATTTATTTTCAATTTATTTAAGCAAATCGGTGTGCTTGCCATCCACACAAGCTAACGATGTGGCAACGCTGTGATTATTTAGTTTCTCTTCTTGAAATCAGCAAAATAAATACCACTAAATAAATGGCTAATCAGCTGTTCGAGCTGTTTTTTTATATGGAGTTCAACATAAAAATTTTTTCGTGCGCATTTATTTGTTCTGGAAATGGGGCCTTTTTTTTTTTTCTTTTAATTTATGTAACCACCAGTAGCTGTATTGGATGAAGTTGTGCTGCTAGCGCTGCTGCGCTCAGGCAGGTCCACTACAATGTCCAATTGAATCGAAGAAGGTATAGCCGAGCGGGACCCTATATATATCCGTAGCTCTTTCGGCAGTGGGGGGGTTGGTGGCTATCTTCTTGATTCGGGCTATCACAATTTTAATTGAGGATCCCTCCAGAAACTACATGAACTGAGAGCTAACCTCTCTAAACAAATATATCGACCGGGCAGAACAGGAGGGCCAGCTAGAAGAGCTATCACCCTAAGGTCCGATAATTCCTACTTACAAACTTATCTGAGACTTCTCCTTAATAAACCAGCATTGGCGGTGTCTAAGCTGGTATTTGACAACCGCGTCTTTACCCTACCCTACCATGGCCTTCATTTAAAATTTACTGAAGGACCCCATTAAAAACTTCAGAACTGCACTTTTAGGTCACCATGTCAACAGGAAAATTCAGAATTTTTAGCACTTCATTATAATTCGTATTTTATTCATTAAAGAGATTGTAAATTAAGGATAAATGCATGACTAAACCGATCTTCTATAAACTAAAACGCTCATGGCAAAATAATTCAACATAACTCAGCTCACAGTGCTTCTCAAACTGTACGATAACTTAGTATGTATAAGGGTAGGTTTAAAATTAGAATATAAGTAGCAAAATTAAACAAAGGTATTTAAATTCATAATATTAAGCTTATATATGCGTGGGTGTGGGTAAATAATGTTTAAAATTTAAGGAAGCAATTAGAGCCTCAAAACATGGCAAGCCAAAATACTTGTGGGTTGCGATCAGCTGTTTCGCTGACTATTGGAAAGTCTTCTTTTTTGTTTCGGTTTTTGACTATTTAAATTGACATTTTTTTAATTAATATTGGTTTTGTATTTATGGTTTTAGCTTTAAAGTTTTAGCATTGTAGCATAATTAATTCAAAAGGGATTTATTTTGTTTAATTGGGGGTTAACGCAAAAAAATTGGGGAATATTGTTGTTTTTCTCACTTACATACATACATACAGCAGCTCCAGTGATGAAAGGCCTTCCATGATGGATGTGTTGTTGTTTGATGTGTAGGTGTGTTTTTAATATGTGGGTGTATATAGCTTAGGAGGGAGGGTGAACTGCTTTTACTTTTATTTTTTTCGTTTTCAAATTTTCTTCTTTACTCACTTTTGATGTTTAATTATGCCTGGAATATTTTGGTTTATTTGTACTGATATATTTTCGTTTTGCACTTTCCACTTTCCAGAAATTCGCCTCTGCGACTGCGCGGAACTTCGAGCTTTTTCTCGGATGCACGCAAGCGCCAAGGTGAATTTGTGGGCAGGAGGGGGGAAACCGAAAGAAAAAGCTCAGCCAAAAAATTAATAGAATTACGCTGAGAGGGGGTTATGCACCTAATTCCTTTGAATTTCACAATAATTTACACCACACACACTCTGGGGAGGCTTAAACTCCGTTTATAATCCAAATTCCACTATTTTGGACACATAAAACCGGGACGAACGTCTGGGAACTGCTTCAGCTGCCGGCGCGATATGCAGACTGCCGCAATGCAGCTTTAAGAAGCTTCTCTTCCACGGGTACGGGGAACTTGGAAAGCGTGGTCAGTCCAGGCTCTCTCTCGCTCTAGTTGGGAAAGCAGGGCTCTCGCACGATTTTTATGCCCACATTCCAGACTCAGCCGGTCCTCTAATCCAATTGGGATCTTGTGAAGGGCAAGGAAAAGTAGGCGAGCAGAATGTGGGCGGTTGGCCAAATTTAGGCTAAACAGTGGCTTCCAAACTGTAAAGTGCAATTGGAGTCACTAATGGGCCTGGTATAAGGCAAAGGGTCGGAACTGCACTTACCAGCCAGATTTTTAGCAGTCAGCTAAATTTATTCAAACCGAATCTTGATCACGCTAGTGGGCCTAGGGTTTTTGGTTTCTTTTACCACTTCTATGTAGCTGCTGCGATATTACATATATTTTAAAATTTTCTTTTCACCCACGTGTATTTTTTTTTATATTTCGGGCAGCAAGATGCTTGCCAAATAAAATGTGAAAATCGACAAGAGGCCATGTGCAGTCGTCGGAGGGTTTATATAGGCTCAAGGCAGAGCTTACAAATCGGGTAAATCGGTTAAGAACTAAGGGAGAAATTTAGATCGCTTCTCTTAAAGCGCAGCTTTGGGAACAAGAGAGAAATTTCCTTATCCAGCGACCTTAGATGCTGAGAAGGGCTTTATCGCATGCAAAATTTGTCTGCAACTAGAATTGCGATAAATTTATCATAAGAGCTACAATAATAAAAATTCCTAACAAGCAAGCGCGAACGTTACAATAATAAAAATAAAAACATAAAAAATTTAAAATTAAATTTTTTTTTTTTTTATTATTTATATTTTTTAAAAATTTTATTTTTTAAAAAAAATTAATTATATTATTTTATTTTAATTTGCTTTTTTTTTTATATTTTTATTATTGGATTGGAGAAAAGAAAAGAGAAAAGAAAAAAAAAAAATTTCTAATTTGTTAAAAAAAATTTTGTTTTAAAAAAAATTGTTGGTGGCGGGTGGGTGCGGCAAACTATTTTGTCAAACAGATAGAGGGGCTGTCTTTTTATAATAATATTGTGTAGATATATTAGAACTCTGGGGGTCATCCAGGACTTAACATTAATGCCGAACACTTGGTTGGCCAAGCTAGTTATGTGCTCAGTACGACGGCATTTAAAAATATATCTAGCTATGGAATTAAAGGTCACTCGTAATCTGTTAAAGCTGCTTGCGTCACTGTGCGCAAATAACTCCAAACCATAGAACAAAGTGGGGATCAGGTACGCCAATGCAATTAGCAGTCTAAGTTCTTGGGGTATATCCTTCTGCGTTAATGACAGCTGCCTGAGCATACCATATGTTTTTCCTGTGGCTTTGACTATGTGATCGCTCCATGTGAGAGTATAATTAAAAGTAACTCCTAGGTTGGTAGCGCTGGTAACATATTCTAATGGTGTTCCCCCAATGGTAAGCTCGCTCAACTGTCTGGTGCATAAAGATTTTTTATATATAGTCAAACATTTTGATTTCGAAGCATTTAAACTCAGGCCATTCGCTTGCGCCCATTTGCTGACTATCGAAAGTTTTTCATTGCACAGCCTAATTCACAAGTCAATTTCACATAACGGTCGACTAACATACAGTTGGACGTCATCAGCATACATATGGACATTACAGTTTAACAAACAATCGGGCAAGTCATTAATATATACAGAGAACAGAAATGGTCCAAGTACTGAGCCTTGTGGGACACCGTGAGCTATAGGAAGCATGTTTGATCTTCTCTTACCGGAGACTACTGCTTGCATTCTGTTGGACAGGTACGATATAATAAGATTGATTGCAGTAGAGGAGATATTATATAAATGTTCCAGTTTTGAACAAAGTATTTTATGATCTACTGTGTCAAAGGCTTTGCTAAAATCTAGAAGCATCAGTAGTGTAATATTGTTTTCTTCCATTTGTTGTCGAATGTCTTCAGTGATGCTTAGGAGTGCTGTTGTACAACTTTTATGCTTTTTAAAGCCAGATTGTTTTTCACTCATGAGTGAGTTAGTGGCAAAGAATTCTTGTAGCTGAGTTGCTAGTACCTGCTCAAAGGCTTTTGAGAGGAACGGAAAGATTGATATTGGCCGATACTCGTCTTTCGATTTTGGGATTGCAAGTATCTTGGCCAATTTCCATGAGTCAGGGTAAGTAGAAGTGGTGATTGCAGTGTTGAAGATGTGAGTAATGTGGTTCAGTAACAAGAGCAAAAGTATTTTTAAAAACTTAGGATTTAACTCATCCAGCCCCACGGCATTCGATTTTTTTTTAAAATACTACTTAGGACGTCACAAGTACGAACACACATAAAGCTAAAACTATTATCATACAGGTACATGTTATTAGTTTGAGCTGGTCAATGTATTTTAACGAATTTCTGATTTAAAGCGTTTACATCTAGGTGGTCGTCAAGTTTGGTTTTGCTCTTGCAAAATATTAGCTATTGGCCAAGTATGTGGAGTACATAATGCATTACCCTGACGGATGCCAAGATACGCCACTAGATGGGGGTTCGAAGATGTTTGACTTTGCATTTCTTTGCAGAAATGCTATCGTCTGCAAGAAGGCGGCTTTGAGTATCTGCAAATCATAGATTTCTGTTATGCCGCCATTTTTGCCTCTCAAGTGCCGTAAATTCAAAATCCGCTGCGGGCTCACGTTTGACAGACACGCCGCATTGGACTGTTTTCAGTACGTCCCTTCAGTGCGGATTTCTTGGGCTGATTTGTGGCCCTCAGCTTATAGTTTCCTTGCGGTTAAAACTTTCCGTCCGTTTCCCTCTTCCGGTTTTTTTTCCTCCATTGTCGATTTATGATGTCAAAATAAAGAGCTGCAGCCAATTCCGCCAATGGCATCAGCTGTGCGTCATAAAAATTTATTTTCCGCGCTTCTCGGAACAGGCCTTTACACTCTTTCAAATGGTAATCGCAAAAATTTTCCAGCTCTACTGTTTCTATGCGTTCATCGCAAAATATGGCCTCTCTGCAGCAGTTTTGTATTTTTGTTTTGGCTGGAGTTTTGTTGCAGTGAGCACTAAGCATTACTAAGAAATCAAAATCACATAGCTCACTTACTTCCAGTCTGGCATATTTCAAAATAATCGATTTTGAGAAAATAGCGCTTAAAGATCTCAACGAATATAAAATAGTTATTAATGCAAATAGTTCTTTTAGTTTCGAGCTGATCTAATAAAATTGAAATTGCTCATTAAATAAATTCGAAAATATGACCAACATGAAAATGGGCCTATATTCTAAAATAGCTGCATATTCCCACATCTCATGGAAAGTATCAAGGATATCAATACAAATGTTTAGGGAATATTTTTGCCTCGCAACATGAAAAATTCCGCTTTAAATCAATTAGGTAGTCATTTTGTTTGCTCTCACGAAATGTATTCCATTCACATAAGACAAATATCGTTTCAATATTTTAATTTGTTTCTCATATTTGCACAACGTTTTTCCTTTATTATTTGTTTTGCGTGTATTAAATTTCATTTTGATTGTGAAAAAAGCCCTCCAGCCTGGCATACACGTAAATTTCGCAGCTTATGCATAAATTATAATTCCAATAAAACTTATCAGCAAAAAAAGAGGGGAAAAGCAAATAGCGAGAATTTGCGCATTGCATATCCAATTGCATGAAGAAGAAAAAATCAATCAGATGAAGAAATAAAATTGAAGCGATTTTATGCGCCTGCCCTCGGTCGCTGCCAACTTCCGTTAATCAGATTGCTGAAATGTGGCCATCATCAATTTAATTACAGGCTGAAATATGTGGAAGCAAATCAAATGATTGAAATTGTATGCCATTAATGGGTCAACATATGTAAGCCGAGAGATGGAAATGCGATTTACCAAATTGGTTTATATGGAAACCCATTTAGTATTTATTTAAATATATACTATAATTACTGACAAAAACAATAACTGAAAATGCATTTTCAAATAGGCCAACCAGAAGAATTGTGTTCCCTTAATTAATAAGTAGTTTGCTAGATTAAAGTTGTTTCTGCTTTAAGTTCAATGCTCTGTGTTTCGTTGGTTCTTTGGGTCAAAAAATAAACATGTCATCACGCAAGAAAAGTTTCTTTTAATTTAAATATTGCATGTCGAAAGTTTTTGCCTTGGCTTTGGCTCAGCAAGGCGGCAAATAAATCAAAGGCAGTTTGCCTTTTTTGTCGTTTTTTTTATTTCAGTAGCCACAAATCACGTGTTTCATAATGGCTCGTGTTTTCGCTCGATAAGCCAGCGTAAAAGTTACCTGGATTCTGATTTTGGCTAATGTTTCCAAAAGTATGATAAGTGCCCTTAAATGGTGCATTTCGATTGTTTTTTTATACCAAGTTTGATTGTTGCCCATTTTAAATGTGGAATTATTCCCTGCCTAAAAGCAGGCTATGAAATATTTATTCGCACGCATTGAAAGTCTTGAATACGTTCAGACGTGAATCCATCAACCAAATCAAATGACAGACAAGAGCCCTTTGCCATTGACAAGCAAACATTATGTTCGAAATCGAACGAAGTATTCTGGGAAGTGAATTCAGCTAAAAAGCTCTCCAAAATATTAGGAAATCTCACAAAAACCAAGCACATTTACCGAAAGCTAAAGTTAAGCTAGTGCAAGCCCTATGTACGGACTGCAAATTTGTTTTTAAGCCACTTGGAATAGGTCGGCACAACCGAATTTTTCTTTTTTGTTTATTTAGACAGAGGATAAAGGGTATTAACCTAATTAAATCTAAAGTTACATTTTTTCCATCTGTTTTAAACGAAACGATATTTAAAATGTATATATATATTTATTAATTGTTCAACGTTGAAAACTGTCTAAGCCTAAATTGCGCTGCGCTGCTAACTACTTTTAATTGTGGGTGCAATTGGTTCCACAAACGAACAGTGTTTACGAAGTATTGACGTTCTGAGCAGGAGACTTTATGTAGTATGCTCAGAGGTCCGGAATATCTCACTCAAAATGAAAGTGTTGTAAAATAACCCTGTTATTTTTAGACACTTTGAAATATGTTTCAAACAGATAGAGTGATTTATTTTTTGAGTATAAGTGTTTCGCTCAGTGAAAGTGACTTATTTTCGAGTGTAAGTGTTTATCTCAGTGAAAAACACATATTTTCATTTTTTTTCTGTTATGTGTTTTTCAATAACACTTATTATTGTGAGAAAAATATAAGTGTCTTTTTAGTCAAAGTCTTTGGATCGGACATTTTCAACACTAAATTTCATTTACAGCGATAAGGGCATAAAATTAAAAACCGAAAACTTTAATTCTGAAAAGTATTTTCTTGCCGCTGTTATAGCTTAGTGCTCGCCAGAGTCGTTACAAGAAATTTGTAAAGGAAGTTTGACCTTGTGGGTGGAAAGGGCTGGAAAATCATATAAGGATCAATGTGAAATCGCAGTTCACAGCTACAGGATCTTCATGGTAATACAAGTGCCTAAGAAACTGCTTTTTAAAACCTGAAATGACCACACTCAATCAACAATGCGAATGCATTTAACAGTAATTAAAAAATGTCGCTCACACCCCGAAGAAATGCGAATTCACACAGAAATAACTACATAGCCGTGATAGTGACAATACTCGACCGCGATAAATACCATGGATGACCAATGGTAAAGAATATAGTCAAAATCATAAAGATTTTTTCAAACTACTTTCTGCGTATGACTAATCTTTTTATCGCTGAAAAATACCAAAGAAGACCAAAAATTGTAATAATGCCAAATAAACTCTACTCTCAACCAAGGGGAAAATCATGCAAGGATCAATGCATAAGCTCAATTCCATGATAAGAGACCTCCATGGACCATGGGAATAAAACCACATAACACTTAAAAAATGCTTTTCAAGACCACAAATGACATCACATAACTACAAAAATATGATTACGACAATACTAAACCGCGATATACACCATGGATGACCATGTTTCCACTGATCTAAGAGCTATTTTTTTGGCAACAGGCGTCATTCTGAAGTTTAAGAAAATTGTCTCGCTTTGCGGCGCCGACACGCGCAAGCATACGTCACAACCAGTGTAATTGCCTTACATAATAGTAAGTTGAAAGAACAAAATTCATGAAAATTCAATTCATGTTGCAGCTGGGCGCAACAGGTACAGTGTGCGCGATCGAGACCGGCTTGGCAATGAAGCAGATGTTTGCAAATTAAAACATATGATTTTATCTGATAAGGTTGGTTTTTTACTGTTTTTGTTGTTGGACTGCTAACAAACTTAAATTTCGTGACCACCGCTGGTATAAAACATTGTTCCTAATCACATCTACAAAGTAAATTATCATTACACAGCTAATAGAGAAGTAACACTTATCTTTATTTACTTTCGTTTTTCTGTTATAATATAACTGTTATCAAAAAACACTTTGAACATATATTATTTTTAAGTGTTATTGAACAACAGTTAAATTTTTCTCTCAACATTTTTCGGTTAACAGAAAACACAAATAAAACAAAAATAAAAATTAAACTCAGTGAGAAACCGAAATTGCTTATGATTTTTGTGTTTCTCTCAGTGAGAAACACTTTGAAAATTTGTGTTGACAGTTATTCCGGACCTCTGAGTATGCTATTGATAGTTTTAGTTCTGAACTATGTTTGACTTTTTTATACACTTGAAAAGTGTGTTATAATTTTGCCCAGAAGTTTGCAACGCATAGAAGGAATCATCTCCGACCACTTAAAGTATATATATTCTTGATCAGCATGACGAGCTGAGTCGATTAAGCTTTGTCCGTCCGTCTGTCCGTCCGTCCGTCCGTCCGTCTGTCTGTTTCTACGCGACTACGGGACTACCTCAGTTTTGGAGCTATCGAGCTGAAACTTTGCATAGAGTCTTCTTTTTTCTGCACGCTGCTAATATGTCGGAACCGACCGGATCGGATGACTACTTCTTGTAGCTGCCATACAAATGATCGTTCGGAAAATGGGTTTTAGTGAAAAAAACTGTTTTGTTCTCAATATTACTGCTCTCAAACACGGTCATGGGTAATATGTAATGTTTTTAAGCTGATCTGCGAAGTTTGGTCGAAGTCGCTAACCGTTGAGACAAGCTATTTCAAGTGTATCAAAACTTCGGTACAGACGAAGTTAGCTTTGCCATTCTCGTTTTTCAATTAATTCGGTGCAAAAGCAGTAGATTTTTAAAGTCGGTGCAAGATTTTTCGGCGAAACTTGAAATATGCTCTCTTCTTCCAATATTGTACACGAATCTAGTGATATTATTATATGCCACTGTGGCACTGTCGCAATTTCCAAATATTTCTGTCCCATAGCACAGCGAGGGTGTGAGGTACGTTTTTGCAATTGATAGTCTGATTTCAGTTGGTAAAAACTGTTGAGTCAGTGAAAGCTGCCTAATTTGTTCATATCTTTTTCCAGTGGATTTAATCACTTGGTCACTCCAGGAGAGAGTCTAATTGATTGTTATGCCAAGGTTGACCGCTTGCTCTACATGTTGGATTGGATTGGATTAATAAAGTCTACTGCAACAACACTTCGATGGTGCTAGACATGGATGACAGAGATCTTCAAAACGGTTTTGTTGCCTGACCAATGAATTTTACCTTAAAAATTTGCAGCTGTGCTTAAAGAAGTACGCAGGAAAGAGTCTGATAATAGATATGGATATCTTGAACAGTATGTAGACAAGACCAAGGGTGCAAACGGGCCTGTGCCGAACCACAATCCCGTTTACTCCGGGTTTTTTTGGCTGCTCGAAACCGAACGGTTTTTATACCTTTGGAGAGGGTTTATTCAAATTTTTCGGATCAGCGGCGTACGCAGGGGGAGAGGGGGATTTTGGAGGTTAAACCCAGTCAAGGCATTTATATTGGCCTAAAGACTTTTTACCTGTAGAGGAATCGGACAAGCAACCCATAATACAGAGATGCAAGCCGGTTCTGAACCGAACCGAACCGCTTTTTTCGCTCGTGAACCGAACCGTAAACCGAACCGGCGGTTCAAAAACTGTCTGAACCGCTGAACCGAACCAGTCCTTATTTTCGAGTGGTTTATGCCATAATATATAGCCGAAATCGGACGAGTTAGACACAACCACCGATTCGTTGACAAAATTTGTTGAACATTTTTTTATGTTTACGGAAACCGCTTGTGAAATCAAAATTCAATATTTTGTCTGTAATTATGAAAACTTTTCAAGTCCTAAAAATCCGCACACCACCTTTGCTTCAGGTCTTATTTATAGATAATTTAAATTTAAGTTTACATGCATAACATTTATGTGGAATAGATAAACCAACATTTATGACATTTCCTAAAAAAGATACTGAAAATATGCCATTTGCCTTTAAAACCTCAAACGATACGATTAAGATAAGTAAGAACCTACACCACTTCAAAAACTGTGTGAACCACTAAGCCGAACCTGTCCTTAATTTCGAGCGGTTTGCTTCCCTGATAAAAACCACAAAATATGTGTAAAAATATTTATGGTTAAGTTTACTTTGATTACGGTTGTTAAATGCAACAGTGCTAAAATAACTGTTAGCACAGCTACCAAACAACAACAAATCACATGCAAAAAATATTGAAAAAACTTTACTCTCAGAGTACTTAATTTTACCCGCCAGATATTTTGTGTGTAAAATATGCTGGAAATCGAAAACGGCCGAGTTTTCACTTGAAAATTTAAGGCCCAGATATATTCAGCACAAAGTTGAAACCTTCCTTACAATATTAAGCACTCAAAGGCAATGCCTCAATCAACTCTCTCTGTCAAATTTGTTGTGCCAATTACCATAATAACACGGAAGAAGAAAGAGTGGATGGGAGGAGTCAGTGAGCAAATCAAGCGATGTCGTTTATTACAAGTGCGAGAACTTAATTAAAATGCCAAGACAAAGCAAGTCGGAAGGGGGAGTGCGAGAGGGTAAGAGGGAGAAAGGAAGAGGATGGCAGAGCGACATAAACTATGCACAATGTGGAAGTGAAAGTGACGGAGCTGGTTTATTTGCTGTTGTTGCTGCTGGCTGCTTCAAGGACTTCCGCACATCAAAGAGGAGGCAACTCGGTTGACTTTTATGATTGCGCTTGGAAATGGTAAATGGGCAAGTTGCTTGAGTGTTTTTTCGCAATTTCAAATCCCAACTCGATTTGAGTAATTTTGCAGTCGAATCCTTTTTCTGCTTTTCTGCACTGCGGTTTAACGCACAGCGCGGCGGGATGGCCGGAGATGGCGTTCCGCGTCCATGCCCATGTCCCTGCTCTCCATTATCATCAGCGCCAGGCTCTAGCCATCGTCATTCTCATCGTCAACAGAATCGCCATTCATTGTTCAAAGTTACATGGCGCAAGTTGCTGGCTTTTTGGTTATTGGTCGTCCGCTGGCCGCTCCGTCTGGCTGTGTTAATTTAGTTCGCAAAACCGCACGCTCCCATACACACCCTGGCACACACTCATGTGTTTTGGCAAACGCATTTCGAGCATTTGCTTCATTTACTGCGTCGTTTGCCGCATTTTAATTGCTTCTGCACACACACGTTTACAGTAAACACCGCCTAACGTTGAACAGCACAAATGACCGAAAAAAATTAATTTCGCTTTAAAATTAATAAATGGAATAAAGAAGTGTTCAAGCAAAGGAATTTGCTATATTTTTACGAAGTGCAAAAAATCAGAGCGCCAACTTCGAGAGTAATTAATTTTGTATACTAGGTGCTAACAAATCGATCAAGCGATCCTGAGTATTCCAATACACGACCACCTCCTAGACCAATAAATTCCAAAACCAAAGAAAATGCCATACAATGTAGTAAACTAAAGGATTTACAAGATTAAAACGGGGACAAATTTATTGGCAAGCATAGGTCCAATCGCAGCATAAAAACAAATTAAAGGGTATTAGTTGAGGAGTGACAAGATTCTTTCCATGGAGAGTATCTCTTGAAAATAGTGATCTATGTAAAAGGGTCGATGGTTATGAAAACCAAATTTAGGTTAATTTTCCATTCTCTTGACAATAGTGACTTGGGGGTGTGTGAAAAGACTATTCTTGCTGAACCCGCTGCGACATCGTCCACGTTCAATTTCTTAACAAAATTTTAGTAGAACAGATCAGCTTATAAAACACTTTGTTTGTTTCGAACCTGGTTCGTACATAACACACTCAGGCCTGTTCCCGCTTTCGATTTCGATTAAATCGTGCGGAAACGGAATTTTTTAAATTACCGCTTCCATAATCCGACTGTGCTATTCGGATTTTAACTTAAAAACCCCTTTTATGCTCATTCAACGCTCCTGATGGCAAACCAGTTCGACCGAATCCTTTAATCGTTTCTTAGAAAGCTCAACTCTTGCCAATTCCGATTAATCGGATTCGGAAACTGGAACAGGACTTATCTTCACAGCTGAAAAAATAAATCAAAATGTGGCGTAGTAAAGGCCTGAAAACTTGTTAAGTTCAAAGAGACTATTGTAAGCTCGGGATAAGTTTTATTTGTACAAACCGCAAATTTTTTGTAGACTGGACAGTATTGTGGTTTATTGTCTAACTGAATTTCTTATGAACTCAATGAGATTTGTAATTAAGTTCAAAAACTAAAATGGTAGATTGCGTTTCTGGTGGGTTGACTTCAACTATGGAAATGAAATCCCAGTTTTGCTTTTTAACTCTTTGTTTAAGGGCGCAAACAGATTCGATATTTAAGTCAGAAACAGACATAATTCAAACATTTACATGGCAGCCACTCTCAATTAATATTCAATTAAATTTAGCTTTTCCTCTTTTTCCCCAACCTTCATTCCTATGCTTTCGACTTTTCCTGTTAAGTCACTCTTATCACTGTAAAGTTATTGTAAAACACTGTTAAGTCACTGTTAAATCTCTGTTAAGTCATCGGTAAGTCAATGGTAAGTCAATATAAAGTCAGTACTAAGTCACTGTTGGCCCCTCTTCACAGCGTCTTCAAAACCTCTTCACCACCCTTTTTCACCTCACACCACAAACACAAAACACACCTGCTTCTACGGCAAATGGTAAAAGCGGCTGACTTTGCAAATACAATAAAAAAACACAAAACTTTTTTTTAACATCTTGACTCATTTCGCGGTCGAATTTTTAATTAAAATTAATTAATTAATTTTTCGATAAATGCACTTACAAGCAAGTTATAAATCGAAAGTAAATTGAAATCTCAATAATCGTGTAAAACTTTGCTTTCAAGTCGGTTTAGTAGTTTGAAAATAGTGACCAAAACTGTTTTAAAACGAGAAAGGCAAAACTAACTTCGTCTGTACCGAAGTTTTGATACACTTGAAATAGCTTGTCACAATTTGGAAAAAAGTTACATCTCCTACAGTTTTTAAAGATAGACGATTTGTACCCTCTAGAGATAGTTAGTAATTAGCAAAATGAATCGATTTGCCGAAAGAATGATAAAGATCGGATGAACGGTAATCAAGTTATAAGCAAAAAAAGTGAACCGACGCTCTCGTTTAAAATATGTTTGGTCATTTTATACAAACTACTTAACCGATTTGAAAATAGTTTTCTGTGCGAATATTGACAATTCAATTACCTTTCGATTCATATATCGCTTGACTCCATCTGAGTATTATGAAGTCAGATATGGCTTAAGGTGTAAGTGCACTTTTCGAAAAAAGGTAAAAACTTTTTTTATTTCGATTTTTGAAATTATCAATCCAAACTACACTTTAAATTAGTTCCAGTAGAAATGGGTCTTTTTGGCTGTAAACTAGTATAATCGGTCAGTCCGTCAATCGGTCCAAGAGATTTATACACCAAGGAAAAAATTCATATAAAATGGAAGTTATTTTCACATTATTTCATATCAATTTTATGCTCGAAAATATCAAGACGGTATTATCAAACATAAAATTTAAAAAAAAAATTGATCGTTCCTATGGCAGCTATATGCTATAGTCATCCGATCCGGCCGGTTCCGACAAATGTGCAGCGTATTTATACCAAAAGACTTCGTGCAATGCTTGGTTGAGATAGCTTTAAAACTGACGGAGGAGATAGAATAGAAATAGACGGACACACGGACAGACGGACAGACGGACGGACGGACAGACGGACATGGCTATATCAACTCAGCTCGTCATGCTGATCAAGAATATATATACTTTATGTTGTCAGATATGCTTCCTTTTATGTGTTACAAACATCCAGACAATTTAAATATACCCTCTCCAAGGGTATAAAAACTTTTTTGTTTTTAATGTTAACGTGTCTCACTTCAGCAATTATTAATATTATGCGCTTTTACAAAGATTTGGAAGTTTTGGTCAAAATCGGATGACTATATCTTATAGCTGTCATAGGAACTATCGGTCGAAAAGTGGGTTTTATTTAGAAAAATTGTAGGGATGTCGAAATATCGATATCGAATACTTGTTGAATAAATTTTTGGTGTGTATTTTTGTTAGTTTCGGCCACAAAAATTCGGGTTTTTTGAAGGCATTCTCTTGGATATTACTAGTATTACTGATGCTACTAATATCCAAGAGAATCCCTAAAAAAACCGATCCATTTTGTCCAAAAAACCAAAATAGAGAGAAATTCAATATCGATATTTCGACAACCCTAAAAAATTGTTTGTTTTAATGCTGGCGTTCTTAAACTCTGATGAATTAAAACATTTGCAAGGGTATAAGAACTTCGGCAAAGACGAAGTTAGCTTGGCCTTCTCGTTATAGACCATTTTAATACAAGGTATATTCGAGTGTGCCGCAGAAACCTTTTCTAAACAAACTCCAACCAAATTCAAAAGCTTAGGTGCCACAGAAATTTCTTTTGGGTGGTTTAAACCTCCAGTACTTTGTTTCAAAATTCACCACCCAAACAATTATGACCAGCTAAATTACCCTTGGAATTGTGAACTAAATTTTTTGGGATTGGTTGCATCAAATAAATAAAAAATTTAATTAGCTTTAGGGTTTGGTACTGGGATACATGCGAAAAGTGTGCGAAATCTCTGATCATTATTTCTTCGATAGCAAATGCGCTCATTTCAAATTTAACTTGGCAGGAAAATTAAAACTAATTAACATGGTGTCTTTCAATGATGCAATTGTTGCTACAATAGGTTTATGTGATCTGTAATAAGTGGTAGGGATGTCACTTAAGGTTCGACAGTAGTTTAATCCTTACTTGTCGTAAAGTTCTTAGAGGTGGCTTATGTTGAACGTAAATAAATCGAAAATAATTAAATCGTTTATAGGTCCATCGTAACCCTTATTTGCAATTTTTCAATAATTTGCTCCAATAGGCAATTGGTGCTTTATGGACACGACTAGGGAAGGGGCTGAATCGACTGTTTGGGCCACGGCATCTCGTTTTTATATATTTACTAGCATATAACCCGTCGCGCTTCGATGTGGCTTCAAAATTAAAGAACCAATGCACACACACTTCCCATCCACATACCACCAACTCCACTTCCAGCCCACATCCCACCCACTTCCTACCTACAAACCACCCACATCCCACCCACATCCCACCCACATCCCACCCACTTCCCATCCACTTCCCATTTGCATAACACCCGCATCCCACCCATATTCCTACCCCTTTCCGCAACATTCCATCCACTTCACAACCACTTACCACCCACCTTCCACCCACTAAAATCCAACCCACATCCCATTCAATAACTATTCGTATTCTGTCCGTACAAACCGGAAATTTTCCGACCCTTGGGTAAAAATTTTCATCATTGGAAAATCACGTTTCAAATTATTTCGTATTTTATACTTACAAACCGATTTTAAAGCCAATCGGAAGAAAAATAGTTTTTTTTTATGCAAAAATTTTCCGGAAATTTTCCGACCGTTGGATTAAATTTTCCAACATCGGAAAATCACATTTAAACTTATTTCGTATTCTGTCCTTAGAAACCGAGTTGCAAGCCAATCGGCTGTTGTTTTTTGCATGCAGAATTTTCCGGCCTCGTGGGCGGATTTTCCAAAATCGGGAATACACGTGTCGAATTTTTCGCGTACTATGCTTACAAA
This sequence comes from Lordiphosa stackelbergi, assembly GCA_018904235.1. Taxonomy (NCBI): domain Eukaryota; kingdom Metazoa; phylum Arthropoda; class Insecta; order Diptera; family Drosophilidae; genus Lordiphosa; species Lordiphosa stackelbergi. The sequence continues at coordinate 3,191 of JAEIFU010001623.1, read as the reverse complement.
CCAAGTTTAAAGTCAATCGGGTGCAAAATAACATTTTTTCCATACAAAATTTTCCGACGCTTTTCCGACTTTTCCGGGTGGAATTTTCCAAAACCCCGTCTTAGTACGCACTTTCACCACTAAGTAAAACTCCTGTCCAAATTTCAGCTTTGTATCTCTTACCGTTTAGGCTGTGGGATGATTGCCAATCAGTCAGTCAGTGAATCAGTCAGGACACTCTCTTTCTCATTTTGCAAAATCATTTCATGAACTGAGTTCGAAAGTGCGTGCATAAACTCTAATTCATGAAATCGAATACACACGAAAGTTGACTATGAATTCGACGTCATTTCATGAAATGCTGTGGCGTAGACAAATTAAGTTGCGCAGATGCTACCAGATCTTTTTTTCTCAATGTCTGGTAACATCATTGTGCCTTTAGCAAAACATCTGTTTCATAAATTTTAGACAATTGTTTGCACACATAAAAAATAATTTTCAAGCACATAAATATCCACGAATGTGGATTTTCAGAGCAAGCCATCGTTTTATGCGGACGATAAAGTGGCCGAATTGCTTGACTTAGAAAAGGTTCTGGAACGAACTGAATGAGCTATTTGCGAAGCGTCCTGTATCAGCGGCTGTTGGTGTCGACACATCTGTGGACGATTTTGACTCCATTTTTTAAAATGTAAAGGATAAAACGTCTACGGAGTCCGATGCCTTTGTCAACGACAAAATATCTGAAAATGACGCAGTTCCTGTTGCTGAGATTCAACATTTTTAAACATTTTAGCCGCTCAAATGGCAGCTGGATAATACTGCATGAGCAGAAGGCTGCATTTCGCCTGGAATGCTCGTTTGGCTTGCACCAATGACATCGTTCGCTTATGCCTCCACTGTAGAACATTCCGCATAAGTTGGGCTGTACGTTGTTGCCTTTTAATCAAAAATATTTTAATGTTCTCCATTGCAATCAATTTCAATTTGCCTTTGCTTACAATTGAACAGCTGATCTCCGCTTTTATGTGTTACCACCCTGTTAAAATCTAGAGGCGCAGTCAACTTAAGTTTGCGTTGGTGCTGCCACATGTGCCAAAAAGGTGGTCATTTTGTGAATTTACAAAAGCTGCATAAACAGGAACAAATTTGATTTTGCAAATTGAAGAAATCGTGAATTTCATAGCATAAGCGTAGTATTTTATATTTATACAGATAGAGATTGTCGTAAAAATATTTTTAAATTTTTTTTAAATTTTTATATTATATTTTGTTTTTTTTTTGGATTGAATATGACTTTACTTTGAATAATAATTATTAAATTATTATCATAATTATTTTAAATTATAACTGAAAAAATATATCTATAAAAATATAACTCAATCAAAAAATTTCATTTAAACATCAAATTAACTCATTACTAAAAAATGGGTATTTTTTTTCGATAGAGGCAACACTGAGTTAGAGATTAGTTAGAGATAGAGCATTATCTCGGACACAAACCTTCTAACTAGGTTTTCAAATTAAAAATTTTAAATCTCTGCAAGTTCTGTGAAACCGACGGATTTTACCAGCGTTTTAAAAACTAACCGATGCCAAAATCTCTAGAGATTTTGAGGACTCCCCGAATACACGCTTCATACAGAAAAAATTGCCCAACTGCAACAGAACAGTCTCCATTTTTAAGTGAAAGCATTCAAAATGGCTTTGTTTGACAATGACGATTTTGTTTGATATTTTGATATTTCTAGTTTCTGTCTGTTAAGTTACGCATACGCACTGTGGGATCATATGGGCGGTGAAATTTTCAAAAATTTTCCGTACATGTTAGTTTGGCTATAGTTATCAGTTTCAACTCTGTGGCTACATCTGTCGACTTTATGCCAAAAATGGCTGCTGTCCAGCCCAGTGAGGGCTGGTAAAAACCGATTTTAAAATTTTCCCTTATTTTTACTAATTTTATTTATTATTTCTTATTATTTCACTTATTAGCCATTAACAATGTCCCAAGTAAGAGCGTTATAGTCGAGTGGCCCGTCTCCGAAATATCCTGTACAATTAATACACACATTCACAAACGCACACACACACGCGCATACACCCACATGCTCGCACCCTGACTTTGAAATGGGCACAGCGCTCCCTCTCACAAGCAAAATTGTTTCGTGCATAACTTTAGTGTTTTTGGTGGCACTTTCAGAATAGAGGCCTATAAGATAATAAATATTTTAAAGCCACGAGGGTTTAGATTGAAAATTGTGGCTCTGGCAGTATTTTGCAAATCTGAAACAAACTTGATCTGGGTACGATATACACCAATGTATATGCAAATATTTGTGTCTCTATCTCTTATAGTCTCAGAGATCGACGAGTTCATACAGATAGACGGACGGACAGATGGACATGGTTAAATCGATTTGGCTGTTGATGCTGATCAAGAATATAATTACTTTATAGGGTCGGAAATGTTTCCTTCTCCATGTTACATACATTCGCACAACTTCATTATCCCCTTTTACCCATTTTCAATAGGTACAGGTTATTAAAAGGCGATCATGATCGGGTGTGAGCAGCGGTAGTGTGAGTGCCTGCTGGTGTGGGAAGTGTGGGTTCTGTTCCGCCTAGGAACATTTAATAAAATCAAAGCCATAGAAACAACACTACTTGCTACAGGGTATTTTGCAGTTGGGGCTCTAGATTGCAGCACTCTTACTTAAAAATTAATCGGTAACACCAAAGTTTATATCCGCTAAAGATTTGTCATTTAATCTAGTAACAGAGCATATTTGATTTACTGCACAAATAAAGTGAAACAGTTTTTATTCGAAGTGCAAGCGTGTAAACGGAAATTTGTTATGTGATTTCAGGGGCACCCATGAATATTCCAAGCACTGATTTTTAACAATCAGGTTCTAGTATAGCTAATGCAAACTGTATTTGTCAAAGTAAAAGGACATGTCACCGTTATCTCTTCAGCCCTCTATACAACACACACACACACAAGCGCATGTAAAGTTTGCCAATCCGCAATTTGAATGCGCGGCATCATCATTGACATTGGCGGCCGTTCTCTGCCCATTCTCTTCGACGCTTCTGTTTGACGCATAAACCTGAACGCCATTAAACGAAATGAGTTTCAGACAAATTATCTTCGTGGTCGTAATAAAAAAACCAAAACGAAGCCGACAACCACTTGAGATAGTCGCCAACGT
>JAEIFU010001622.1:0-62954 GCA_018904235.1 Lordiphosa stackelbergi | reverse complement strand
TAGTCTTCCTCTATTATTTTTTATTATTAGTATTGTTGACCTTTCACAGTTGATTTTCAAATTCCATTTTGTGCAGTAAGCATGGGTGGCATCTATCATCTGCTGTAGTATTACAGGGCTTTCAGCGAGCATAACCATATCGTCGGCATACATTAATACTTTGAAGGTATCTGTACCTAGTCTGACTCCTCCGGGAAGTTCTGCAGCGATGTCATCTACGAAAAGAGCGAAGAGCAGTGGGCTGAGTAGACATCCCTGTTTGACGCCTTGGTTTGTTTGAAAATCTTCGGATAATCTACGCCCATCCCACACTGTAGTCGTGTTGTTGCTGTACAGGCCCCGCAGCATGTTTATCATTTTTATCGATACACCTATGTTTCCCAGTTTCCAGAAGAGTTGAGATCTGTTTATGGTATCAAAAGCAGCTCTAAAATCAATGAAAAATAGATAGATCTTCTTTCCTTGTTGTTGATACTCCTTTGCAAGCGACGTGAGGACAAATATGCTGTCCACTGTTGAGTATCCTTCTCTAAAGCCCATCTGGTTCTCACTTAGCAGTTTGTTGAGATTAACAAAGTTAGTGAGTCGAGCGAGTAACATTGAAGCAAAAATCTTCATCGAGGCATTCAGGAAGGAGATTCCTCTATAGTTTTGCACTTCATTCGGGCAGCCGCTTTTAAATATAGGGTACAGAATGCTTTTTAGGAAGCTAGGTGGTACTTGGGCCGTTTCATAGACTCTGTTCAGTGCGTCTTTCAAATACTGAATAAAAGTTGGCGTGGCGTTTACTAAAAATTCCGCTGGTATGCGGTCCGTTCCTGGTGCTTTATTCAGTTTGCTTTTTTTTGAGAGCACTGACGACTTCAAGGGTATCAAACTCTCGGTCAAGTTCTTCTACCAACGTGTTTGGGATTTCCAAGTCCATTGAGTACATTTGAGTTTCGTCGAAGAGGAGGCTGCAAAAATACCGTGACAATTCTGGTGCTTCTACACCAATGCATTTTCTCATACTACATTTATTGAGTTTTCTGACCATTGACCAGAAGGATTTTGCATCTTTCACTTTTCCAATTTCCACTTCCATTTGCCTGAAGTATTGCAGCATTTTTGCTTTACATAAGGATTTATAAGAGGCATTTAGAATTTTGTAAGTATCCTTGTCTTCTGGTATATTTGTGTGTCTAGCCTTTTTTAGAGAGCCCACTGATTTTCTTCTGGCTTGGTCACATTCTTCATCGTACCACGGCTGTTTCCAATTTGTTTTAGTCGACCTTTGCATAAACTTCGCCGCTGTTGATATGCAGCAACTAAGTTCCTCAATCTGGATTTGTTGCTGATCTGACGTTAGCTTTTCCAGTTCCTTATCCAGTCTAGTTTGATACTCGTGTGCTCTGCCTTGAATCCATTAAAAAATTATTGTCTTTCGCTTTCCGTATATAAAATAATTTTTATATTTCTTGGGAAAATATGTAATTGTAAGAGGTCCACCCTAAACAGCTAATGTTACATTTTTCCGTTAACTTTGGTATTTTCACTTTAACCCTGGGCTGGTCACACTGCAGCCCCCCTTCCCCCCCTCCACCATTCTCACACAATTCCTAACGAAATCATTGACATAATAATAAAACAATAAATAACATTGAAAATCCCCCTCTCTGGCCGACTTTCAACAAACATTTTGCTCTCATCCGAAGACAGCACAAAATTCAGCGTGAAATTCAACTAACTTATTTTCGCTTTAGCCTGTCCCACAGCCAACAATATACAATCACAAATCTCAAAGCTCCTCCTCCTCCAGCCTCCGAGCAGGTGAGTGTGTGTGGGATGTGTGCCCTAGCGAAACGTTGCCAATGTTTTCTACGCATTTGCAGAATCATCTTATGATATAATAATGTCGCGCTCACTGGTTCGCGTATTTGGCCAGCTGGGAGGCTGCTTGTTGACGACGACGACGACCGCGCGGCGTGCTTGCCTGCCCCTTCAGCTGAGTGTCCTTAGTGTGGCTGCCTACTCCTCGAAGCGCAACGGACCAAACTCAAACAAGGGTCAGCCCTTCAAAACGGTGACGCGCAAGTCCCGGCTGAACGAAGACGATGACGAGGATGAGCTCAATAGCTTGGAGAGCGAACCCAATTGGGAGTTGACCTCGCCAAAACATAATCGCTTCTATTTGCCAAATGCCACTGGTCCCGCCTGGCAGGGTGACTCCTCCACGGTGAATCTGTTGGCTCCGCTCTCAAGACTAGTGAATTTTCACCAGCAACCCAACCTGGACAAGTCACAGCTGGAGTTCAAGTGTTGTCAGTGCCCCAGGCTGTTGCGCGAAACGCTGCTCGAGCTGTTCCCAGTGCGAGCAGTGGCCCAAAAGGAATCGGTCATCACTTTGCTGACGCTCAGCTATGAGGGCGACATTGAGGCGGGAGCGGCCAAGGTAAGCAAATCGCTGGGAACACAAAGCCCTCTCTTAATCTCTGCTCTTTGCCAGTTCGTTTTGGCCGCCCGGGACATCAGTGATCGCCTTCTCTCCCTGGGCTATTGGTCGGATTTCCTAAATCCCTTCAGCGGTCGGCCGTATTTTATGCCCCGAGATGGTTCCATACTGTACAAACAGGATCAACGTTTTCGCGGCCTAAATATGCGTTTATCCGAGCACAACGAGTGCCTGGTGATTGCCGCCGAGCAGGATGTGGGCAACCATTTTTCCGGTACCATTTACTGCACAGCGCCAAATAACTATGAGCAATTGCTGGAACTGCTGATGATTGACAACAAATCGCTGAGGCCCCACCAAACGAAGGGGCCTTCTCAATGATGTGACTTGCCAGCAGTTGCCTCCAGCAATGGCGAGAAGACCCAAAGTGATGATAGCTGTGTTATGTTCCCTGCCACCCCCCCCCCCCCAACTCGTTTTCGACTTGTTTGTTATAGCCAAATGCAATGAAATAAAACTAAAGACATGTCATGTTCCTTTGTAACTCAACTTTGTTCTTAACTACGCCCGCTGTAACACTTAGGTGATGGCCACCTGATGGCAGTGACGCTCGATCTCTTTGAGGCGATTAATCAGCGATTGCAGCTCCTCGGCATTGCACATAAACTCCACAATCGTGACACGCTCCCCGCTGCTTTGACGATAATTGCCCAAATTGATATAGAAATGTGGCACTCCGGTGCTGCAGTCCGAGGTAGAGGATTTCACATCGCAGGCAATGCGCCATTGCACATCGGTAATGTGAGGGAATGTGTGACCCAATTGCAATTGACGCAAAACCAAATCCTTGCGATTGTCCTCAAACACACGGGTCAGCTCGTCCACAGCCGTGGCGTGTAGGCACAACAAGGACTCCAGCTGTTGGCGCAGCTGTAGGCCATCCCACAAATGTTTGGTGGCCAGGGCGTACAGGGTGACCACGGCATATTCACTTTGTTTGGCACAGGCCGCATTCGAGGCATAGATTTCAGGCACAGGGGCTATAACTGAGATAGATAAGCAGAGATGAAGGCGGGCAAAGGGATTAGTTTCGGCCGAACTTACTGGCATCTGGATGGAGAGTTAATTTTAGTGAGTTGGCTATCAGGATTTTGGTCAGATTGGGGCTTAGGGTGGTGCCCAGATTTTTGAGGCCGGCCACCACAGTGGCAGAGAGCAAATTGCCAGCTGTGGAGTCCAGTTCCATGACCAGTTTCGGTCAGAAGTTAATAAAAATCAAACAAATAGGCCAACACAGTGTGACCGTAGTGTGTAAAAGCTAACAAACGTTTAGTGGGTTACAGTGGTTCAAGTGAGTGCAAAACGGAGAAACTCTTGGCCACAGTGGAAATGATTTAAAACTCTTAACATTTTACACTTTTTCTCTTTCTCTTAATGAGATAGTGATTAAGGGCAAATGTCTAGTATGGGTCCCTACTTGGCAAGGGTATGAAAAGTGTCTTAAGTTAAGGGAATATTAAAAAAAAGTAAGGTAATTACTAAATGCAAACCCTACTGAATTTATAAATGGTGTTCAGTTTAAGTCCCAGTACAAGGTATACTAAACAAGGTGGGCCCACTCACTCTCTCGCTCTCTTGACAACTTGTTAAGTTTCAGTCAGTAAGCAACTGTTGTAAGCGAAGCATCTCCGCGGACGAATTTTTTGTGTTTTACTTTGTAGCTTAGTAGGCTTTGTATTGAAATATATAACTCTCTCGCTCTCGCTCTCTTTGACACAAATATAAGGAGTTGAGAGAGAGCGAGTGAGTCTACCTTGTGTTTAGTACATACCTGTTAAATAATGATTATTAATTGTAGTCATTATTAATTAGATTATTTTGTTTGAAAATTGAATTAATGATTAAATTTCGATTATTTTCGGTTTTACACAATTATTTAATGATTTCGATTACAAATAATCAAAAATAATGGAAAATTAGCATAAATTATTAAAAATAATTGGAAATAATGGAAAATAATCGAATTATTTTGAATTTTCCATTATTTTCCATTATTTCGACTATTTGAGACTATTTTGAGAGAAACAAATTATTTTCAACATCACATTTAATAACAACAATGTTGCTGTACGAAATTGGCTTACAACATATTAACAAGAACGTATTAAATACTACTTGTTTTTACATTAAATTAAACACAAACATTAAATATATTCCTTTTTCCGCACGAAATAATAAATATCCTCAACGGCGCGGACTGGTCAAAGCTACAGAGTTATGTGATTAAAGCCTTAGCATTTTAAAAAGAAAATTTAGTTTTTAGTTTTTTAGTATTAGTTATTTATAACTTATGTAAATCCTGCTAGCATTAATTCGCAAACCCAAAGCGCATGGCTGAACGATCTGGTATCTGGGGAAGACCCGTGAAGCCAGGTGTATTAAGCTACGTGTAGAGGGTGCAAGGCGGTGAGCGACAGACGGTTCTTTTAACCAAGTCGCCGAGTAACTAAACTTTTTATTTTTAATTTTTTTGTATACCATTCCTTAGATTTATGTCAATTTAAGTTATTCTATTTACAAAAAAAGAAGAAATAAAAAACCAACTACTACTTAAAAATATTCAGGTTTGCCTTCATTAAAACTACATACATTAGTGACAAAAAATACATAACAAGTGTACACTAGTCGGCATATTTATTTTGATAACATTTAATGCTATTTAAACTGGCTGCAAAGCTTTTGCACTTTTGTAAAAAAACATTGTTGTTATTAAAAGTGATGTTGGAAATAATTTGTTTCTCTCAAAATAGTCTCAAATAGTCGAAATAATGGAAAATAATGGAAAATAATTTTTAATAATTTATGGTAATTTTCCATTATTTTTGATTATTTGTAATCGTAATCATTAAATAATCATACATTTTTCACCAGCCAACTATATAATCACTACGACTATTTTCCAAAAATAATTTAATTGATTAGTAATTCTAATGGCAACTTAACAGGTATGGTTTAGTATACCTTGTCCCAGTAGGACTGCATTCACTCAAAAAGCAGGCCTACTAGAACAGTGCGTTTGCTCAAATATAATTTTTGTTTATTAAAGGCCTGATTTCAGATGACATAAAAATCAATTTTTTTAATGAAGTTCACATGAATAGAAACACTTTTTAACTGGTTTAAAATCAGAATGCTATAGCAAAGCATTCTTATTTGAATGAAGTATTGTGCCGAAATAAAAATTTATGTCATCTGGAATCAGGCCTTAAAAACAAAATTTATTAAGCTGAGAAATACAATTTTGAAAATAATAAAGAATTTGATTGGATTTGAAGATGAATAATGTCTAAAATTTTCAGAGACCTTATAACTTATTATTATATTTTTATACCCGTTACTCGTAGAGTAAAAAGGGTGTACTAAAGTCGTGCAAATGTATGTAACAGGCAGAAGGAATCATTTCCGACCATATAAAGTATATATATTCTTGATCAGCATCAGCAGCCGAGTCGATTTAGCCTTGTCCGTCTGTCCGTCCGTCCGTCCGTCCGTCCGTCCGTCGTATGAACACCTAGATCTCAGAGATGGTAAGAGATAGAGGTTTGACATGTATGGGACAAATGCTTCTTTTTATCTGCACGCAGATCAAGTTTGTTTCAAATTTTGGCCACGCCCCTCCCGCCCCCGCAATTTGGAAAAAAGTTATATCTCCTACAGTTTTAAAGATAGAGGATTCGTACCTTCTAGAGATAGTTAGTAATTAGCAAAATCAATCGATTTGCCGAAGGAATGATAAAGATCGGATGAGCGGTTCTCAAGTTATGAGTGAAAAAGTGAACCAAGTTCTCCCCGCTACCAACCTAAAACGAGAGCGTAAGTTAAAGTCGGCTCTAACCGACTTCGATATACCCGTTACTCATGAAAAAACATGTTTAACAGCGTTGCCGCGTTGCTTAGTGTGACCATCCAAAAAGTATGCAACATTTTTTTTAGGGTGGTAGCGGGGAGGGCTTGGTTACCTTTTTTTGCTTATAACTTGAGAACCGTTTATCCGATCTTTATCATTTCTTCGGCAAATCGATTCATTTTGCTAATTACTAACTATCTCTAGAAGGTACGAATCGTCTATCTTTAAAACTCTAGGAGATATAACTTTTTTTCCAAATTGCGGGGGCGGGAGGGAGCGTTTCCAAAATTTGAAACAAACTTGATCTGCGTGCAGATAAAAGAAGCATATGTCCCATACATGTCAAACCTCTATCTTTTACCATCTCTGAGATCTAGGTGTTCATACAGACGGACGGACGGACGGACGGACGGACGGACGGACGGACGGACAGACGGACAAGGCTAAATCGACTCGGCTGTTGATGCTGATCAAGAATATATATACTTTATATGGTCGGAAATGATTCCTTCTGCCTGTTACATACATTTGCACGACTTTAGTATACCCTTTTTACTCTACGAGTAACGGGTATAAAAATGTTGCATATTTTTTGGACGGTCACACTAAGGTAAGCGGGAACACTGTTAAAACTGTTTTTTCATGAGGAACAAAAAGCCGACTTTACTTACGCATATAAATTACAACATAAGCATTTTTTTTTATTTCATAAATAACACAGTGTTACAAAAAAAAAATCTGCACATACTTTTCACGAGACCCGGTACATATTGTTGGGCCAGTTGAGTATAGCATTTCCTTATACTTGGTTTTTTCCTAACACCCCCAACATCTGAAGTTATGGCCCAAAAACATGCCTTTCGATACAAAATAATGAGCGAGGTATCCCAAAAGAAAACACTTAGCTTACAGGATATCGTTACTGCTCTTAATGAAACAGGTAAAAAGTTGAGATGTGTCATGTCCTTCACCACATTTTGTCCATGTGTTCCTTACTTCAGCGTTAATGCAGACCAGATAACTGTTCAGCTACCTGCTTTTTCCCGAGCGTAATTGATCTGGTTAGGAATTTCTTGATCTGGTCTAGTTTTAGTGAGAAAAACTTTTTTGTTTTTAGTGGTAGCGTCTTGATACTTTCCAGTTATGAATATTATCTGTCTCAACACAATTTTAGAGAGTTTGATCAAAATCGGATGAATATATCGTATTTCTGCCATATAACAAACTGGCAGCATATATCATGCTCCAAGGGTATATATACTTCGGTCGAGCCGAAGTTAGCATCCCTCTATTTTTTGTATTTATATTTCTTCATGCTCGCATTTTGCTTGATTTCTACACTTACAATCAATGCTTTACTCACAAGTGACAGAAAAATCCACAGGCTGTCAAAAACAGCTTTTAACGGGAAAAGTTGCGGGTAGGCTAAATCTTCTAGGGGCGCTCAATAGCTGCCTCTTGTAAATTTACACCATTACGCTTTTACGCAGGCTGGTGAACACCCTAAATAGGTTTTTTATTTCAGCGCTGGTATACAGCTTTTTTCTGGAGCAACAGCAACGCATTACTAACTTTGGTCAAATCTACAAGAATACCAACAATTTATCCTTAATTTCGAAATAAAACAATTGTATCTTTTCGCTCAACTCCTGGAAATAGTAAATATCCACGTGTTTAAGAAATGAAGTAAAAAAAGAAAACTGGATTCCTCACTATTCTGCAGGGATTTTGCCCAGCCTTATAAAGTGTTTGAACAAGTACCTTCTCTGCAAAATAAAGTTACCAAAATTATAAGAAAAAAACCAAATATATTTCAAAAAATAGTTCATAATCTGATCAAGATAAAAACCGTCTGCAAAGCTCGCCTTGGAGAGAATGGTCGATGAACCAGCAAAACGAAGCTGAAGGAGTATTATTTTGAAAGTTTGTGATCAAATGTGATGAATGGTATCATGAAAACAGGCAAAAAACATAATTAAAGAAACATCAAAACTCAGCCTTCCGTTCAAAACAAGCCAATGGTAAAATAAAATGTCTCAGAAATAATTAAATAATGGTGAGACAAAGTGGGAGCACAGCGCGCGAAGTGAAATAAATAAAACGCTTAGTTCTGGAGCGACAGCAGCGCATTAGGACTATTGGTTAAAATCTTTAAGCAATAAAAGAAAAGAAATAATTTAAAATCTTGCCTCGCTGTAAGATGATCTTAATATAAAGATGCCTTTGCTTTGCAGGTAATTTAAAATAAATAAGAAATTAAAAAAATAAGCACGACCACCTCTCGATAGCGAGAGCTAATGTGGACTGAATAAAAAATGTTTGAGGATTTGCCAAGTTGAAAAATGTTAAAAATCCAGGCCTACTATGTTCGGAGTTTGTTTTGTAATTAAGTGGAATTTCTAGCACAAAGCAGGCCAAGCTTCATTTGCGTTGAGAATGCTGTAATTGAAGTATTTTAGATAGGACTAATGCCTAGGAGCCCCAAGCCACATACATGGGGAAACGTTGTAACCCTACGTTCTTAATGTAACCAAATCAGAAGAAGAAGACTGACCTACAGTAACGAAAAAAATAATAATCTACAATCTACAAACCATCTATCTACAAAATGGTGCATGGCTTAACGTTTTTTCCAAATTGCCTGGGCTAAGGGGGCGTGACAAAAATTAAAAAAAGAAAACCTTGATCTGACTGCAAGTATAAGAAGTATATGTCCCATACATGTCAAACCTCTATCTTTTATCATCTCTGAGATCTGTTTGTTCATACGGACGGACGGACAGACGGACAGCAGTTGATGCTGATCAAGAATATATATACTTTATAGCGCTATACTGTCAACCAGCCTCCTTTGTAGTGTTGTGCGTGTCTTATTTTAGAAAAGTTATGGACAAAATCATAACTTAAATGACCTAGAGCCCGTTAAAAAGTTCTACGATTTATAACATAAATATTTGAAGTCGATTTGCGCGGACTAGGAATTCATTGTAGACCCATGGTCTCTTGGTGAAATTTTCTTAAAATTGACCGTAGATGCCGTTTTTGCTATACGCTTTGTGCGAAAAAAAATCGACCCCCCTAATGCGTATAGTTTATCATCAAGATCAGGGTGTTTTTTAATGATTTCATTTGCTTGATTTTTTTCGAGGCGAATTCTTCCAAGTTTTCTTTTTGATGTGAAACATTTTTAATTTTGGTACGGACGATTTCAGAAGGGGTAAATTTTGATTTCAGCGTCACGTGACGCTGACGTCGTTCATATTTTGTGTTGATTTGATTTGTGGAGTTTCTAGGCAAACAAACTCACACAAGAGGATGGGCAGAAGGGGGAGCGAAGAGGTGGGGAAGATGCGGAAGAGGGGCAACTGGGTGGGTTCTGGGAGAGATCTGGGTGTGATCTTTTTGGGTGGAATCTTATCTGGGCGGGAACTGGGTGGGACCTAGATGGGAATGGGGGTGAGATCTGGGTTGTTTCTGGGTGTGATCTGAGTGGGATCTGTGTGGGATCTGGGTGGGATCTGGGAGTGATCTGGGAGGGTTTTAATATTTTACTTCAAATCAATAGATATAACTAAATCGAATGAACCGTCCGATTGTTCATAACTTTATTAATTCCGATAGCGACGAGAGGAATTTAAATTAATTTTATCAATGGTTTGACTAATTTAATGCGATCTGGCATATTCAATTTTTTTGTGAAATTTGTACTTTGACGATCACTGGTTTAACAATTTTACTCTATGCTATTTTTTCTAAAAATTTTATTATAAAAGCCCATTTAATTCTCCGTTGAACGGTTGTTGTCCCAATGAATTTGGATACCGTTTGTCGAAGTTATGCGCGTTTTTCTGAGTACACATCGACAATCTAGTATTTATTTTTAGTATGTCAACATATTTATGTTTGCTTTAACATTGGGGCCACTAAAAGTAAACTCAGTTTTGATTGGCGCCATATTTAAATAATCTTTTTAAATACTTAAAATTCAAATATATAAATAAACTTTCATGTTTCACGATTTCTGGGCCGAGATTAACGCTCTCCAGTAATGTTACCTATTGAGCCAAAATTAGCTATTTTGTACAAACAGCAAAAACCACCCATATAAGCAAGTCAAAGTCGCCCACATTGCACTTAATGCGCTGTCTGTTTATGCGGGCCGACGTCGACACGCTTGGACTCAGTTGTTTTAACTCTCTTCAAAGCAGGCTAATTACACTTGTTGCGACGTCAGCTTGTGTAGGTCCTCACCTCAAAAGGTGGCAATTTATAATGCGCTGAATCCACCGAGTATTTTATTGCACATTAATTTTGAGACAGAATAACGGGACGATGCCCAAGCCGGCTATGCATTACTGCTTTAGTGCAAGATGATGTCACTTTCTTCTCATTTTAACTTGGCGTGGTCCTCTTTGGTTCTTGTTTGGTATTTAATGGTCGGTCCATCCTGCTATAGTGGTTTTTATATTCTTCATCATTGGTCAACCATGGTATTTTATCGCGGTTCTGTATTATTACAAACATGGTTATGCAGTTATCATTGGGCCTTATTTGTGGGCTTGAAAAGTCATTTCTAAGATATTAAACGGTTTTATTTTCATATAGAATCCTCAGCAAATTTCTCTGCATTTGACCAGATTCCCACGACTGGCCCGCACGGCCGGGACACATTTCGCTATTCACGCCAATGGCCAAGGCTTGCGCCATGAGAGCAATCAGCTTCTCAAAAGCCTTAACCGTGCCTGCCTTTGCACGGTTCTTGCTGAGCGCTTGCTTTTTATGTGTTTAAAAAAATTATTTGAATCTGGCGCCAATCAAAACTGAGTTTACTTTTAGGGGTCCTAGTGTTAAAGCAAACAGAAATATGTTGACATACTAAAAATAAATACTAAATTGTCGATGTGTACTCAGAAAAACGCGCATAACTTCGACAAACGGTATCCAAATTCATTGGGACAACAACCGTTCACCGAAGAACTAAATGGGCTTTTATAATAAAATTTAAGAAAAAATAGTATAGAGTAAAATAGTTAATAATTTTGAATTCGTGCAAACGAGTGCTGGTATAGGAACTGTGGAGTTGCCAGGGCGGGTAGCAGCTGATCTTAGGTATAGGAGGGATGTTAGCTGAGTTTATTTCTCTGGCGAATTTTGCGACTCTTCGGATTGTAAATTTTTTTTATTTATGGCTAAATGTATGCTTAGCAGAGTGGTTTTTATCCATTTTTTCTTAAACTCTTTGTTTTGGAATGATTTTTATGAATAAAAAAGGATTTTTGGGTCCATGTTGATTTGAAACTAAAAAATGTTCAAACATTGCCGTTGAGATTCGGCGTTAAACTGTAGGTCCCTTTCTCTTGTGCGAAAAATGTAAAGCACACACGCCAAGAGATTGAGAGAAGCTTGGCTTCGCCCCGTTGGAGGAGCTGTATAGCAAATTTTACATTACATTTTACATTTACAAAAAATGTTCAAAGTCAACGAATGTTAGTTCGAAAAGTTGTGCCTATGTGAAAGAAAGCATGCCGACTGTCGCAGCTGTTATATGGTTTCATCTATACTTGGTCAAAACGCTATGGAGGACACTTTTCCAGACGACTTTTATATTTTACGAGAAAGGCAAAGCTAACTTCGTCTGTACCGAAGTTTTAATACACTTGAAATAGCTTGTCTCAACGGTTAGCGACTTTTACCAAACTTCGCAGATCAGCTTGAAAACATTACATATTACCCATGACCGTGTTTGAGAGCAGTAATATTGAGAACAAAACAGTTTTTCTTACTAAAATCCATTTTCCGAACGAACATTTGTATGGCAGCTACAAGAAGTAGTCATCCAATCCGGTCGGTTTCGACATATTAGAAGCGTGCAGTAAAAAGAAGACTCTGTGCAAAGTTTCAGCGCGATAGCTCCAAAACTGAGGGACTAGTTCGCATAGAAACAGACAGACGGAATAACGGACGGACGGACAGACGGACGGACAAAGCTTAATCGACTCAGCTCGTCATGCTGATCAAGAATATATATACTTTATGTGGTCAGAGATGATTCCTTCTATGCGTTGCAAACTTCTGGGCCAATTTATAATACACTTTTCAAGTGTATAAAAAAGGCAGATTTAAGCAGCTAAGAAAACATGTTGTTATGAACAAATACGTAAATAACAAATGTAACTCTTTAGGCAAGATATTTGTACACGGAGTGGCTGATGAAAGCAGCTACCAAATGTGATTATCAGATAACTTAGTCATCGTCCAAATCAAAAAATGCTTTTGATTCACATGAGCAAACTTCATCATCAATACATTTGTCATAATTGCATTCCTTTTCTGCTCTGCAGTTGTCATTCAAAAGAATAAATCTGATTGGAGAACTTCTTGAACTTGTATCAACAAGTCAGATTACAAGGAATTTCTATATTTCCCTGTATGTGTCGTTGGAAAAACTTCTTAATTTAACCGAAAAAGTGGTCCGGTTCGGGCTTAGGTTCGAGCAGTCAAAAATATTAGGGGATCGGTTCATGGTCCGGTTCGTCGGACCCAAAAAACCTAAACCGCACCGGTTCTTAGAGGACCGGTTTGCACCCTTGGTTGTAAGGTTTTTGATTCAAATAAGAATGCGAGTACTGACATCATAAGAGGCTTCGAAGGCACGAATAGACAACCGACTGAATCAATTATTTTAATAAGCTTGACCAGTATTCATTTCGTCTGCTTTGTATTCTGCTTCTGCTTTTTCGAAATACAAAAGCAGCAGCAGGAGGCAGCACACAACGATTTTTGATAGAAAGCGAACATTTTTGATTTTCTTTTTTCTTCGTAAGTCTAAGCAGAAAACCGTGTTCAGTGCGAGCGCGACAGAAACGTCTCACATCTCTTTTCTACTTTTGAATTTTGCCCGTCGTGTTATTTCTCTCAACAAACACTACAAATCGATGTCGCCACGAAATTTTCAGCCTTCAAAATTAAACGCAACGCAACAACAAAATTGGTTGACGAATAACGGTAATGGTTTTGTTTTGTAAGCAAAATGCAAAAGCAGGAAAGAGATGTGAGAGTCTTATGTGGCGCCACAAACAATATCAACTCCAATCGAATAGCTAAATGTTGGTTACAGAGCATAAGAAAAGTGAAGAAGTCTTCGAAAGTCCGTAAAGGGTTGCTTGAATTTTTTTCTAGTTTTTTTTCATTTTACTCGCCCCCAATTTTTAAAAAACGTCATTCTAATTTTGTGATGTATTCGAGAGTTTTTTCTTCGATGATACGGACATTATTTCCATTTTCACTTTTTTTTTTTGGAATATACAAATTGATTTATGTTTTATTCAAGTTCAAATGGGGGAAGGTATCGTTGAGGCTTAGAGCAACTATTGACACTGACTCAGGGCATGCGCGTAGAAGGTTTTGTCCTTATCCTCCAGACCACGCTTGATCACATGGGGAATCTGTTTGGGTTCCATGCTGCAAGAAAAGTAAGCTGAGTAAAGAAATTTCTCTTAGGTTGAGGTTAAGGAACCTACCGAATGCAATCGATGATGGGGCAGACAGAGACGCAAAGAGTGCAACCGGTACAGTCATCATTGACATGGGGTAAATGGGTGTCCTTGTCAAACTCAATGGCCTGATATCCAGAGTCGTTGCAGGTCATGTAGCATTTGCCACAATTGATGCACATGTCCTAAAGGGGGAAAGTTTGATATAAAAAGTCTCACAAAAAATGGACAAAAGAAAAACCCACATCATTGATAAGAGCCACTTTCTGCTGCTTGTTGTCCAGCTTATTGTAAGGACCAATGCGGGGCAACGCTAAGCCTATGACCTCCGACACACGGGGAGCCGTTTTGGGGGGGTTAGGTTTACCCAGAGCGGGGCCGGCGCAGCTCTGCTGTTCGGCATCCCAGAAGGCTCCTTGCTTCAAACGGAAGTCAGCCAACTTAATGTCTCTTTGCCTTTGATATGGCCCAAAGAAGCCCAGTGGGCGGTTGCCTTCGCCGGTCAAATGCACCACGGGTTTGCCCTTCTGATGTACAGGAGTGGGCGGAGACTGACCATCCCAGAAGGCTCCATTAACTGGCGGGGGATTGGCCTTTAGATACAACAAAGCCTTCAAGCTGGTACAGTAATCGTCGATCAAGGTGAAGTCCTGATTCTGCACGGAGGAGCAAATCTGCAAAACCGTGGCACCCGCCTGTATAAACTGCAGAGCCACCTCACCCGAATCAATGCCTCCAATGCCCAAGATGGGGAAGCCGGGCACACGCTTGGCTATATCCGAAATGGCATGCAGGGCCATGGGACGTGTGGCATTGCCCGAGACTCCGCCGTAGGTGGTACGCTTCTCCTGTCCAACGGCTGGCCAGGCTGTGGCATCCGCCTTGAGGCTCATCAGACCCTGCACTGTATTAATGGCCGATCCACCGTCTGCTCCACCCCGCTGGGCCGCAGCGGCTATGTCCACAATGTTGGTGATATTGGGGGTCAGCTTGATGAAGAACGGCACCTTGACCACTTCACGTACCCAACGCGAAATCTGTTCCACCAGCTTGGGATCCTGGCCACAGGCCAGGCCCATGCCTCGCTCACCCATGCCATGGGGACACGACAGATTCAGCTCCAGGGCATCGGCACCCGATTGCTCTGCCCGCTGGGCCAGTTCCTTCCAGTCCTCCTCATTGAAGCTGCACATAATGCTGGCTATGATGATCTTCTCGGGGAAATCCCGCTTCAGCTCACCAATGGAACGTATCCAGTACTCGGCTCTCTTCTCCGAAATCAATTCAATGTTCAGGAAGCAACCCTGCTGGGGTCCATACTTATAGCCCGAGGTGCTGCCCCTGACAATGCGGGGCGACACATTTGTGACCAGATCCTTATCCAGGCCAAAGGTCTTGGTGACCACAAAGCCCCAACCCTGCTCGAAGGCGCGGCGTATCATGGCCGTGCTGGTGGTGGGTGGAGCCGAGGCCAGACCAAATGGATTCTCGAACTTGAGGCCACACATCTCCACGGAGATGTCCACCTGGTCAATGTCGGTAAAGAATAACGGCAAGGCCGAAGGCGTGTCCAAGGGTAGACCCTGCAGCTGACAGTGTATACCCCAGGCGGCCACTTTGCCATCATTCACCGACTCCACGGTGGTATTGGCCACACCGGCCAGATCACCGCCCAGGAACACTTGCGGCACGCTGCTCTGCATCGTTTGCTTGTCCACCACCGGCAACTCGCCCTTAAATGCCAACGGAGCCAAAGCCTCTCTCACATCCTGATCCTGCAAGCCCGAACCGAAGGCCGAAATCACAAAATTGGCCTTCAAGCGTACAATTTGCTCCTCATCCTCCACCCACTCATCCTGCTCATTTTGCTCGGTGCGACAGAACTCCATGGCAGTGATCAGACCCTCCTTGACGACCACCTTGCGTGGACTTAGGTAGGGTAACAGTTCGCAGCGCTCCTCGCGAGCCAATTCCACCTCCTCGGGCACGGCACGAATGCCCGTCGAACCCTTACGGAAGACCACAAACACACGACGTGCGCCACAACGCAATGCCGAGGTGGCACAATCGAAGGCCGTATCACCAGCTCCCAGGACAATGACATTGCCATGCAGTTTGGGTAGAGCCTGGGAAGCTTTGCAGGCGCACAGACCCGGCTTAGAGCCATCCGCCACCAGAGGCAAAAAGTTCTTGGACGTATAGAAACCCGAGTTAACATCCAGCTTAGCAAAGATGGGACTTATTTTGGGTTCGGGCAAACCAATGCCCACAAATACGGCATCATGACCAGAGGCCAGCAGACCCTGAGAAAGACAGAGAG
Organism: Lordiphosa stackelbergi; assembly: GCA_018904235.1. Lineage (NCBI taxonomy): Eukaryota > Metazoa > Arthropoda > Insecta > Diptera > Drosophilidae > Lordiphosa > Lordiphosa stackelbergi. The sequence continues at coordinate 46,803 of JAEIFU010001622.1, read as the reverse complement.
AGAGAGAGTCGTTGAATCACTTAAGCCATCATTCCCCCTTCTACCCACCTTAACCGTCAGATCCTTTGTTCCCAGCGAACGATTCGTCTCTATGCGTACACCCAAATCCTTGACCAAATCTATTTCAAAGTTAACCACATCAATGGGCAAACGGTATTGCGGTATCTCGGATGCACTCAAACCACCCAAATACGACCTCCTTTCATAGATGGTAATATCCGTATAGCCCAAACGGCCCAAGAATGTGGCACAGGACAGTGAGGCTGGTCCTCCACCCACCAAGGCAATCTTCTTGTTAATAGGCTTAACATTTGGTCCCAAACGCTGATGTACACCCATTTGCTTAAACACCTCCGTGGCAAACTGCTGCAGTCCACCAATATTAATGGGTCCCGCTTCGGAAGCCTGCAGATTGCAGCCGCCCACGCACAGATCACTGGTGGGACACACCATACCACATGTCAAACCCAACGGATTGTCCGAGAAAATGGCCTTGGCGGCGCCATAGAAATTCTTATTGGCAATGCTGGTGATGAAGCTCTTGATGTCCAATTGCGTGGGACAGCTCTTCTGGCACGGAGCATCGGCACACTTCAGGCAACGGGCGGCCTCCTCCAGGGCTCCACGCTCCGACAACGTGGTATGCTTAATATCCTCAAAGTTGTTCGTCAGCGTGGTGCAGGGCAGAGCCGTGTGATCGGCATTACGTTTCCAGTGTTTCTTGTTCTCCTTGGTCTGCTTGGTGGGCACCACAGTGCACTGGGTCTTGACCCGTGGATTCAGTGACAGCAGATCCTATAAAAGGTGACATTAGCTGGGTATATCAATTGGTGTGCCGATGAGGATGACCTACCTCAATATCGGGTGTATCTTTGCTGAGCATTATGGGGGGTACCATCTTGAGTGCAGGTGCTGGAAAGATATTTTGTCGTTAAATAAGTTAAGACCTTAAGCCATTTCACACTAAACACATCTAATCTTAGTTTCTTATCAGGCCACAGTCCCCCACTCGAACGATTGGCCCACCAACCTGAACAGAACACTGTATCTGGGCGCTAGTTTCGGTTTGGCCAGCTGCCTGAGGTCTTATCTCATTTATCTGTCAAGGTTAGTGGAAGATTAGGTGCATAGCATAGCGCCACGTCTTGTGAAGAAAAAAAAAACTACATAAAATAGGGCCAATCCATGAAGGTCATTGAAAGGGGGGCTTGATTGGAAATAATTAATAATTATGGACACACTTGAGACCACAAATTTGGAAAGAACATTCAGTTTGGATCTGAAACTGATAGAAAATGTTCTGAGCTTCGATAAAGTTCATCCCAAAGTATAACTTTAGCTTGGTCAAAGCTTTTATGTTCCACTGACTGACTCAGAACACAACGCACAGACCCAACCGCTAGAGCTTGGTTCTCACAAAGAAAGGATTCTTCACTTATGATCCCAGCTCTCATACCACGGCGTACACAACTGAGTTTTAAAGCACTCGAAACATTCATTAAATGGGGCCACCTTCTGTACAGCCCTGACTGGGCATCTGACTATCAAAACTAATTGACGAGATCAACGAGTTTTGTCTTTTTAAGAAATCTTAGATCGCTTTCTGAGTGTCAAAAGAGAGTAGAGAGAAGCTAGAACTAGGGCAGGCCAAATGGAGAGGACAGAAAAATATACCCATCTCTCTCTCTCTCTGACACTTACCCAGCTGCGCAGAGCTCAACATGCTCTGTCGAAAATATGTAGTAATGCACTACAATCGCTGTTTTTCGCTAGAGATATAGTAATCGAAAAACATTGCCGATAGGAGCAATGTGATCTACAAGATTCCATGTAATGGAAATGAGGAAAACAGTTGCAACAAATTGTACATTGGTACAACAAAATCTAAACTTAGAACAAGAATAGCGCAACATAAATCGGACTACAAACTCAGACATCAAACATCCATACAAAAATGCACTCTCGCTACTACTTGAAGCAACAACAATCCTACAGCAAGAAAACCACTACAGCAAACGCTTCACTCTAGAGATGTTGTATATTATAGACACACACACTGACAAGAGACTTAACTACAAAACGGACACGGAAAACTGCGCGCACCTATACAGACACTTACTGACCAAACAATAAGTAAGTATCCAACTCCACGCCGAACGGAACAGACTTGTAAAAATGTTTTGTGTTTTTGATAAAATCAATGTTACATTGTAGAGCCCTGCATGAATGGAGTTAAAGGGCCCTTTGATTCATGTTTTAATAAAAATGGTTCAAGTAAATCAAGTCAACAATTTTTTTAGTTCAAATTAGTCAGCTCAAATTTCCAGTGACTCCAAACAGATCAAACTCAAAACAGATCAAGCTCCAAACAGATCAAGCTCCAGTGGTTCTATAGATCGAATCAAGTCAAACATTGAGCCCATCTAAAGAAAAGTATTTTTTTCCAAATTCGCAATTTGCTATGCTCCGGTCCTTCCTCGAAGGACGTTGCTTCATTAGCGAGCTGAGAGACAACCGCTCAAATATCTGCCGCATTAGAGTGGGTATGACCCAAGGAAGAGTAATTGAACTAGTACTGTGCGACGCGGTATTTCCGGTTGCAGAGGCCCAAAACACTTAGCTACCAGCCGTGCTGGACCTAATATATCTGTCTCTGGGGCACTGCCTGTCACATCCATTCAAACGGTGGAGACGGTGCAGAGCAACATATTCGCATAATGCTCGCTGCCCCCTGGTATATCCGTAACTCCACCCTTTAGAGAGACTTTGGCACTCCCCCAGTTTGCTCTCATCTCAATCGTCAAACCAGCAGATGTAGAGAACGATTGCAGGCCCACACAAATCTTATGTTATAATAAAAAAAGCACACAAGTATAATTAAAGATGCGTTGTTATTTTTTTAAATTATCGTTTAAAAACATTATTTTTTTCACCATATCATCCTTCGATGCATATGAGGTTTCCGGCTTGAGAAAAGGCTCTCTCTTGCAGGAGTGGCCAAAATTTTGCAGCTAGCTTTGTACAGAAGGGGAAACTGGTCTTTATGGTTTTCCCACCATTTTAACGGATCAAAGTCTTCACTAAATCTGCTCATACTGCTCGTATATGCTTTTATTTCCCGATTAATTATTAATTTTGTTTAAATTTGCTCAGAAATGAATGACAATTAGGCTCTGAGCTATTTGATCTATTCATTGAACCCTTTGAGCTATTTGAGTTGAGCATGATTGATCTAGTTGCTTTGTTGAGCTGATCTGAGCTGAATCATTTCAAACAGATCAAACAGCTCATGGCTCATGTCATGAGCTATAATTTAATGAATCAATAATTTTGTGAGCTATGAGTAGAAGTTCATAGATAGTTCAAATCAGAAACAAAGTCAAGGGGAACTTTGATTCGATTCATGCAGGGCTCTATTACATTGTAATTGGAAATTGATTTGTAGTGTTCCTGAAGATGGTTGTCGAGGAGCAAGTGAAATATGTTGGAAAAACAACATACACATCTGTGTGTTTTACTTGACTTCGAGCCTGCAACACTCAAATTCTATAATTTTAAAAATAATGTACGCATTCGTAATGGGAATCCGATGACAGTACGGCTCTGGCATACATCCTTTATTGCTAGTAATGCAGGCTGTGGGCACTCTGTTTACAAAGCGGCCGTGCATTTGGCAAAGTAATGCAGATTGTATGGGAGTATTTCCTTCATACTGATGGCAAAGTAACGCAGGAGTAAACCTGGGTAGTGATGCATGACCTTCGGTCCCCCGGTAGCTATGGCTGCTCTTAGCTCATATTTACTCACTGTTAAGTGGCTATGGTTAAGCACACAGCACGATCTGTCTAACTGCAACAGGCTCATGTCAGTCAAGCGCTCATAAAATCTATGCTTTTCGAAGAACACAATGTTAAAGGCAAAGACCAATATAATCTCTAAGATGCCGAACGCCCATACAATGGTTTTGCAATATGCAGCTGTTTTTTTTTTGGTGGCGCCGAAAATCGCGCTCTCTCCGCTTACACAAAGTTGAGAGCGTAAAAATCTAAAAATAAAATGCACTTGCTTGTGTGAGTAATGCTTGAGAATACGTGTGCACACTTACAGTCGTCGGCTGTCGCTGTATGCGTACAAAAACGCGGCTGGCTCTAAAGCGCTCTCTCTGGCTTCTGGACAAAATTTTAAGAGAGCGAAAAGCCAGATGAAAAGCCAGGGGCAAAAAATCGTGTGCAAAAAAATCGTATGGCGTTACTCATCTTCATATTCTAATGTCTTTGGTAAAAGGTTACAGACTCTAGCGCGCTCTGGATCAAGATATACCTAACAAGGTATATTTGTGTCAAAGAGTGTCGAGAGCGAGTGAGAACAAACATTTCATTCCCGAGATGCGTCGCTCACAAGGGTTGCTTACCGGGGTTGCTTTGCTGCATCGTCAACATTTCACTCAGATCTTAGTCAGCTGTTTGCCGTCATTTTTTGACTCTTTGAGTAATTTTCGTGACTATGTCCGTCTTCCTCTAACCAACTTGTTTTCCTATGTCGACAAAAATTTTGAGTAAAATTTTGTGTTGTCACAATGAATATTCTCTTTGTCAGGATGGAGTTAAAATCACTTAAAAAAGAGAGGCGTTTCAAAGTGTGCTTCTATGTTAGATTTTCTTTGCTTACCGACTGAAATTTGAAAAGTTGTCAAGAGAGCTAGTGCGGCTACCTTGTTAAGTATATCTTGCTCTAGACCAGCGATGGTTTCGCCTGGCCCGCAGAGGATGAACACTTTTTCCTACTTACACCGACACAAGACGAATGCTTGCCCTGACTTGAGCCAAGAGAGCAAACAGTTTTTCAGTCGCTGGACAGCGGTCGATGAAGAAGGTCAAATCTGGCTTGCGGCGGTTTATTTTCGCACACCAATACACTCTCACTTTTTGGCTTAACCTGCTCTAGACCAGCGAATGGTCACTGGATCCCCCCGGAGGCGAAGACATTTCGGTATTTACACATATACGAGCCGAACGCATGCCGAAGCTGAAGAGAAGAGAGCCAAAAGCCTTTCAGACGCTGGCTAAATGGCTGGATGTTGATGCGGACAGGTCGAAGCAAATTCACTCTCACTTCTAGACCAGTGCCGGCCAAATAGAGAGGACAGAAAACTGTGCTTGTGTGGGTAAACAAGAGAGCTCTCCCCAGACTACAGCCGTTTTACTGGCAATTCAATGTTCACCGATTCACACGAGTGACTTTCGCTCCGACTCTGCACTTGACAACGGGTTTTGCAAGGTTTGGTTAGTGTACTGGTTCTTAAACTTATCAAACCAAAGGCTAAATGTTGTTCTCAATAAACTTTAACACACCGGTGATTCTCAAAGCAAGAGATTGTTAGCAGCTTCCCTTGTAGATAAGTCCGTTAGGGATCTCAGTCAGTGCAGGGATCTTGAATTCCACTCAAACCGATTATGAAACGCATAAATCTAGTTACTATCTAGGCCAACAATGGGCATTCAGTGGCCCGATGCGTAAAAAGCAAGAAAAGCAAATGATCAAAATAAATACTCCAACTAGTTCAAGGTATTTAGTTCAATTGCCTTCAGCCCTTTAATGAATGAAAAGTCCCCGCCCGCCTCCCATGATCATCATTCAATTCGATTCGTTTGTGGACGTCATATAAAAATAGACGAAAAAAACAACATTAACAGCACGCGTTGTCGTTTTTCTGCCCCTTAGTTTGCTCTGACACTGCATCAGCATCATCATCATCATCATTATCACAGTTTAGTTCAGATGAGATTAGATGCTGTGTTGTTGTCGTTCGGCAACTTGATACCCACTTGTACATATTTGTATGCTAATGCGGTTATCAAATACGGGTCGGGGTTTCAAAATTGCCAAATGTTTCCTGTGCCATTTAAAAACCAGAATTCAGCTGGTAACAAACCTTTTTCTGTTGTGGATAATTTTTGGAAAATTCACTAAAGGGTTTCCGTTTCTCGAATCGTTTATAAATTGATGTCACGCACTGAATAAACAAACAAATAAAAAAAAAATAAAAATAGTAATCAAATTGGTCTTCACACTGGAAACGCCAAAATTGAAATGAGAATTGAGAATAAAATTTCAAGCAGTTTCTAGCTTTGAGCTGACGCTGGGCATGGTGCGAGGCGCCAATTTTTTGTTAAACATTATCGCACACATACACACAACAGAGGCACATACATGCGTATATATATATGTATGCATACATAGAGATATTTGCTTTAGTTTTTGCAATCAATAAGTAACTATTGTGTGAGATACATACGAGAGGTGTAAGATACATTCGTTTACTTTGCTTGTGAGTTCGATTCAGCGAAAAACTTGACAATAAAACTTTGAATTCTTTGTTTTTTAGAGTGATTTAAATGAAGGAGGATCGTTGAAGTTTTATCTAAGAGGTAAAGAGATGCGTTTCATCCTCGACACCTGAGACATGATAGCCCCATGAAATTCTATGAATTTGACAAGCTATTTAAATTTAAAACATAACAAAAAGCATGAACAGTGTGAAGGCAGCCTAAGAGAAAAATGTTTTTGGCACGCCGTCATCTTGACAGCTTGGCGCCGGTGACTTAACAAGTTGCGCTGTGATCTTGACAGTGGATGGAAAAGAGGAATAAACAATTTTTATTCGCGTTTCTTGTTAAGTTTGCTTGTGGACACTACTGTTACGACAACAAGTTACCACACAGACTGCCTCTTCAACACACCTAGTCCTGAAACGTGGTGTTCCACAGGGATCGATCTTAGGACCGCTTCTGTTTTCTGTATATGTTAATGACTTGCCATCTGTCCTGTCTGACTGTGAAGTATACCGATGATGTCCAATTACATGTCAGTCGTCCTATGTCCAATTTTGCCGAATGTGTCTTAGTATGTAACAGTGATCTTTTAAAAGTCAATGATTGAATCCAGCCAAATCAAAGTGCTTGTTAATATTGCAGCGAGCGCAAGCAACTTAGGCTTCATTTTTAACCAAACGTTGTCTTGGAACGATCACATTACTGCTGCTGTCGGAAAAATGTACGCACTTCTCAGACAATTGTATATTACTAAAAACTCCATACCATCTAAATTAAGACTATTGATTGCTAGAACCAGGGCTGCAAACCGATTCGGAGTTGAACCGCTCCGGAGTCGGAGGCTCCAGAATTTTTGGGAAGTCCGAACCGACCCTGAACCAGAATAGAACAATTTTTTCTTCCCGAACCCGAACCTGAACCGGAGCAAAAAAAAATAGTTGAAAAGGGTTTGGTTCAAAAATGATGTTCTGTTTGCCATTTCCCCACCATTTTTAAGCCTTGGAATAAAAACAGCTTTCAGAGAAACATTTTGCTTTATTTTATAATATTCAAAAGGAACTTATAAGTAAAAGCTTTAAAAATTGTAAATAAAAGAATACATGATTCTTTACCAATATTATCCTCTGATAAAGATGGAAAGCTTAAAGCTTTAAAGTTTTGGAAAAACGATATATACATGTAAAGAACTGCTGTCCCTTTAATACAAGTATTAGTCTAGCGCACTTTTTCTACTTTTATACGTGTTTTATCCAGCTATAGAGACAGTAATAATGAAAGATTGCTGTTAGACACTTTAATGTTTAATTTATACAGTGTGTTAACTGGGGGTAGAGAACTTGCCCCACTAATACAGAAAGGCGAAATGGGTGCACACACATACACAAAGTCTTCTGTCTTGTCTGTTTTGCATAGCAATGCTGGCATGAGATGGCCTCCGACAACTTGCAGAAGATAGGCAAAGCCTACTAATAATAAAACCGCGAGGCTCTTGAAACAGCTGTACAGTCCACCATCCTCCTATGTGGTGTGTGCGTGTCTTGTTTTAAAAGTTATGAACAATTATAAATTTAGAATAGAGTCGCAATCGAGTCCGTTTCTGTCAGAAATTAGTCAGCTGTTTGCTCTCGCTTGCGCTCTCTGAGAGCATTTGAGAATATGTTCGTCTCGCTCTAACCACTGTGATTTCCTATGCGGATAATAAGACTCTGAATGCGGACTATCGCTGAACCCCGCTCAAAATTGAGCAGCGAAAATTTTATCTCTTATACTCATTGCTTCATGACTTATTGACCTGGAGCCTGCTTAAACGTTCGATGTTCCAAGTTTAAATATTATATTATCAAGCCTCTAAACTTTTGTTTGTTTCAAATTAACGTACAATTTTTCTAAACTAAATTATTCGTGAACCCTGGTTCGAACCCGAACCTAGTTTCAGCGACCTCCTGAACCCGCTTCGTGAACCCGAACGCAAAAAATTTCGCGGGTTCGAACCCCGGAGTGAACCCCTGTCGATCTTTATGAGGTTTGAAGCCCTGGCTAGAACCTACTTGACTTCCAGACTACTTTATGGCATTGAAGTCATAGGTAACTGTGACGCAAGAAGCCAGCACAAACTCAAAGTAGCGTTTAATAATATTGCAAGATACATATTTGATCGTAACCGCTTTCATAGAATATCTGACGTTGCAAAGATTTTTAATCTTTGATCTCTCTTTCACAATCCTGGACAACCCTTCGAGCTTTGATAATGCTACAAAAACTAATTTTCTCAAACGAACCTAACTATCTTTATGAGATGTTGAAATTTTGTGCGTCAAGAAGAACGAAAAATATAATCTGCCCGAGATACAAGCTAGCTAGTTCTGAGAGCCATTTTTTATATGCAGTTGAAATAATCTCCCTCATAATTTAAAAACCATAGTATAAATGCCACGCAGTTTAAACTAAAACTATTAGCACACTTGCAAAATGTAGTAGACTCCTAAGTAGGAGAGAAAGAAAGGGAAAGAGTTAGTTATTAAATTGAATTTAGGTTTATTTCTTCTTTATTTGTTTTAAATTAATTTTTTTTAGATTTATTTGTTCTGTAACTTTGTGAATTCTGTTCGAGGGAATAACCTTCTTGTCTAGAATAATAGATTTTAAGCTTATTTAGGGCCGTTTTCTCATGTTCCTGTTTTTGCTCAAATCGAAATCCACCTAGATTTCGCAACTAGGTGGATTTTGTGCAATCGGTTGTCTCATGTAGATGGATTATGAATTTGGGCATTTGCGCCACGGTCACACCGGGAGAGCTGGAAAGGCACTAATAATGAGTTGGCAGCGCCTTGCCACTCGCTGAATTATTGTTTTATTAATTGCGCGCCAATTTTAAAAAATAATGCATGCATATCACAGAGGAGGATTAAGCTAAGGAGAGATTAAGCAATAGGTCTAAAGCTAAGTTCACACAGGCAAATAATTTGGAAAAATTTTTGTGAAAATTTGGCCGTATTGCCAAGTTGTGAAACTTTCAGGCCACATTTGATCAAATTATTTACGTATGAAACTATAGCTTTTGTTTTAAATCCTGTAAAATCTTTAATCATCTCTATTTTAATAAAAATTTGTCTAAATTATCTGCCTGTGTGAAACTTAGTTTAAGCAATGAACTAGGGAATTAAAATGCGGATCTGTCTCTTCAACTATGTCTGCAGGTGTCTTGCATACAAAATCCACATCCAATATTTTTCATTTTGGGTTTACTTTTTTCAATTCAGACTTAACTGTTTTTAGCAGCAGCTCTTTTTTATTTTAAATAATTTTCAGTGTGACCATATGCGCGCATTCATAAAAATACATTATTTGGTTAAGCATGTACATGGTTTTCAAATCAATGAGGATGAAGTAGATGGCAACGAAATCCATCTAGATGGCTAACCTTGAACATGAGCAAAGCAAATGCAGCAAATCCACCTAGATTTGCATAAACAGCAACATGAGAAAACGGGCCTTAGTCAGTTATTTTAAGATTCTTGTCCTGATATTTTTTTAATTTTAAATAAACTTTCGTGACTAACGCGATAATTTATAAGTCTCTACTTGACTTGTAGCGTTAGGATGTTAAATAAATAAATATAAATAAATACTGTTACCCTAACATTTTTTTAAATGCGCTATGCCTCGATCAAAAACAATCATTTTGAGTTGGTTTTTCTTAGCATGTAAACATTAACTTTGTGTTTAATTTAGAAATGGGCATTTTTAAATTTCCTATCACAAGTGCATAGGCCAGTGTCAGTTGTTGTGGCTTTTCCGTATGAGTCTGTCTCAGTTTGTCGTATGCCTGCTTAACTAAACGGAATTGAACATGTTTCCGTTGGATTGTTGCTTGCGCAAAAAAACACAAAACACACCCAAAAAATTTTTATACCAATAACCGTAATCGTAACCAAAACCCGTACTGTAACTGATTTCAAAACCCCCCACCCCAACCCTTATTTTTTTTTGTTTTTTGTTTTGGGTTTGCCTTATATTCTCTTACGGAAAGCGAATGTCTTGTCCACTCGACCATGGCCCTTGTTTTGACGCCAGGTCTTGCTTATGGCTGATAGTCGAGTGGGCTAAGGTGCCGTCGCACAGTGGTCCCAAATCCCAAAAATCGAAAAACGTATTTGATTTTGCTGAAAGTCTGTACTCGGGGGTTTTCGGGGTCGCTGATCACGAATCCGAAGTCAAAATTTAGAAAACAAAATGGCGGAATCAATATGGCGTACAATTTCTTTGAAAACGTATTTGATTTGGCTGTAACGTCGAAAAACACGTTTATCGATAATATCTCGATAACTATTTGACAGATTTTTTTTTCATATCGATTTTCGTGCTGGTTTGGTTTGGTGAATTGGGGGAGAGTGCTGTCGAGCAGTGTATATATATTATGTAACGACAAATGTGGCACAAAAATCATCACCGAGACTAAATATGCAGCTATCTGCAGCTAATTTTTGGATATGTTTTAAAGAATTGTCTAAACAACAATTTCTTATTTGTTTGAGAGTGGGATCTGATGGGAGTTTTGACTTATGGCTTGTTCTAACACGACTTTTCAGAATGTGACCAAGAAAAAACCTCTACTTTTATTAACGATTCACTATTTTATGCATTGTTAATAATAATTTTGAGCAATACATTTAAATTGTACTTACTTCCTAGAGTAGAATCCATTTTTCAGAATCCAAATCGGTTAATTTTTCGCGATTCTATACGCTTCCAAACGTTATGTTATTTTCGATGCATAACGAGTAAACGATGAGGCACGATCGACGCTCACGAACGGAGTTCAAGCCTGAGCCAGGTGGGACACTTCCTCCTTATTAACAGTCAGAATACAAACTAGATGTACCACTACAACTATTCCAATCATTAAAAGTACATAAAAAAATATTTTTTTTTCGACTTTTGGCCAGCTTTTTGGGATTTGGGACCATAGTGCGTCGTTTTTTGTTTTTTGTTCAAAAACCAAGGTATAGAAAAAAAAAAAAAAAAAAAAAAAAAATAATAAAAAAAAAAAAAAAAAAAAAAAAAAAAAAAAAAAAATTTTGGGGTGGGGTTGGGTGGGGGGGTTCCCCCCCCCCCTCCTATATTTTAATATTTTAATTAAAAAAAAAAAAGGGTTTTACTTTAAATCGGTTCGTTTTATGCTTTCAACCAAGAAAGATCTATGCTTGATACGAAGCCGACTTAATTAAAAACCAAGAACTTAAATCTCGAAAATTCATGCTTGATTTTAGTAGTTTTGGTTTGGATTCAAGAAAACTGCGTTCGGCTTGGTTTTTTTCTGAGTGTAGCTTTATTGTTAAGAAAAGTTTTCCCATAATTCTTCGAAAGTTAGAAAGAAAGGCGAACAAGTGCGACTCTAGGATATCCTGTAACTGACACAGCTTGTTAACTCTTCAATGTGACGTTTTCTACCTCTATCTAAGTCTACTGTACGTGTGTGTGTATTTGGTAGAGCTGTGGTAAAGAATTTTAGGTCATGTAATCGTTAACAAACTTTGCGGATTAATAAATATTGCTGATTATTGCGAACAATCTATCTTCCATAAATGGGGTTAAGAAAAAGTTCACATACCAAATTAGTTACCATTTCGGAGATTATAGGAACAGACATGGTTAAATCGAGTTGACTGTCGTCGCTCATCAAGTATAGACGGATGTTTTTTATGTTTTTATTTTTTATTGTTTATGAATTATTATTAATTTTAGTTTAAATCCCATTACTTATTGATACACCCTCGCTCAAATGTATGCTTATAAGAAAATGTTTGTAAGTATGTAGACAGACATCAACAATGCATGGCTACATACATATTGTACATGCATACACACTTAGAAATAAATGACTGCAGGTTTGAATGTATGTAAGGTGTTTTCATAAAGCTTATCTCGCACTTGTTTTGCAAACTTTACAGTTAAATAGTAAATTTATAAAAGCTCATCGATCAGGTTTATAAACAATTTTCTCAAATGGCGAGTCAATGATTTCACAATGAAAAACGAGCCCTCGTTTTAAGTTTTAATAAATAAACGGACAATACATCGAGCCTTAACAAAAAATGTATATTGAAACCAGATTCAAATTGTTTGCCTGTTCGGTTCAACGTGACATTATGTCAGAAGTATAGGAATGCACATAAATAGGTGAGGCAGTTGATTAGTAATCTTAATCATATTAACATTTGTTTGATAAGCAACCCAATGTGGATGGAGTATGAAGTAGAAATATAAATTACTATTCAACCCCAATATAATTTCAAAAGAACCATGGATGACCGCCAAATAATATCTTAAGTAATCAGTATTTTAGACCGAACTTGCATTATTTTCATCGTATATTTTTAATTGTTAGTTTCAGTGCTTTGAGCACCAACAATTTTCAGTATTTATAGATTTGATTGTGATCTTATAATTCGGTTGCTGAATAATGGTACATTTTGAGCACACGAATTTGTTTGTTTAAGAAGATATAACTTTATTTCTTTGCGGGCTTCCATTCTGTCTTTGAATCACCCGTGGTACAGCCAAATACTCGCATTTACTCCGATTCCTTTAGCCAATCTTAAGGATTACATCACAGCTTTTAAGGGGGATTCTACATGTCTGTTTTGGACCTTTTTAAATGAAATCTTGTTTGAAAACGCAAAAATTTTTATATATTTTTAACCCATACCCGTTAGAGAAAAAGGATAAACAAAAAAGGGGAAAAAGAAAATAAAAGAGAGAAGAAAAAACAACCGACAAAATAAAAAATATATATTCTTGATCAGCATCAACAGCCGAGTCGATTGTGGGTGGGGGGGTGCGTGGGTGGGTCCGTCTGTCTGTATGAACACCTAGATCTCAGAGATGGTAAGAGATAGAGGTTTGACATGTATGGGACAAATGCTTCTTTTATCTGCACGCAGATCAAGTTTGTTTCAAATTTTGGCCACGCCCCCTCCCGCCCCCGCAATTTGGAAAAAACGTTATATCTCCTACAGTTTTAAAGATTGACGATTCGTACCTTCTAGAGATAGTTAGTAATTAGCAAAATGAATCGATTTGCCGAAGAAATGATAAAGATCGGATGAACGGTTCTCAAGTTATGAGCAAAATAGTGAACCAAGCCCCCCCGCTACCACCCCTGTAGGACTCACACATCATTGCTGGTGCCCATATCGCTGCCGCATATAAAATGATGAACCTAACTACACTGACTATTAATAGTCTGCTGTGTTGGCGTGGCCCTCCAATGTTGGCCATCATGCCGGACAGCGCAGAGATGGCTTTCGCGGATTTATCAGCAGTGTATTGGAGGTGATGCTTAAATGTTAGCCTGTGGTCCGCCATCATACCTAGGTATTTTAGGGCAGGCTTCGACGTTATTGTCCAACCATCAACCATTATGGTTGCAACCTCCACAATTTTCCTGCTGCTTATGAGCACTGCTTCCGTTTTGTGGGCTGCTAGGTGGAGCGAGTTCGCCTCTAGCCACTCCACAACCTGCACAATCGTTGTGTTGGCTTTCCGTTCGGCGTCCGCGAGTTCTTTGGCGACGGAGACTATCGAAATGTCATCTGCGAAGCCAATGATGGTGTTCTCTGGGGGTGTTGTAAGCCGCAGTATTGCGTCATACATGACGTTCCACAATGTAGGTCCAAGTACTGAGCCCTGTGGTACCCCACAAGTAACGCATTGTTTGCGGCGATCAGCTGAAGTGTCGTACATAAGAACTCGGTTCTCGAAGTAGCTGCGTATTGTGTTAGTGAGGTACTCTGACACCCCTACGTGGTTCAGGGCTCTAACAATGCTTGCCCAGCTAGCCGTGTTGAATGCGTTGCGCACGTCTAATGTCACCACCAGGCAATACCGTTTCCCACCTCCTTTCCAACGGGTGCCCGCAGTGGCACTATGTGCAATGCCGATCAGGGTTCCTATAGCGTCCACTGTGCTGCGGTGCCTGCGAATCCCAAACTGGAGCTCGGACAGCCCCCTGGTTTCTTCCAGCTCTGTCTCCAAACGGTTGCACAGGATGCGTTCAAAAAGCTTGCCAACAACGTTGACCATGCAAAGAGGTCTGTAGGCGGAAGGTTCGTCTGAGGGTGCAGTGCTCTTTGGGATCAGGACCAGCTTCTGAAGCTTCCATACGTCTGGGAAGTGGCGCTGCTCCATGCACTTGTTGAATAAGGATGCGAATACTGGATCGTGGATGCGCTTAAGTGCCAGCAGAATCTCGGCCTCATCAGCCAGCCTGATTACCGAGGCATGTGCACTAGTCGCTGCAACGTGGGTCACTGGCTGGGGGGGGAACAGTGTTGTGACTATTGTACCCAGGAGATTTGGGAAGTTGTGTGTTTGAGTGTGTGCGTGCTAGATGTCCGGGCAAATGAAATTATTCAGATTGCTGGCGCTAGAACAAAATGAACAAGTTGGGGGAAACAACTAATCAACTTCTTTACTAAATATATTTTATATAGATTCATTCAATATAAGCGAAATAACTTTAAAGCGATCCTAGTCCTCAAAGAATTGGCCACTTTTATTAAAAAGTGTCCAATTTCTGCAAGTGCCCGAAAGATGTGATCTGAGCATAGCGCAAACTTCTTTGCGTGTCTTGGAGCCTTTTGGATGAAAATTTGCGCTTGCTGAAAAACCCCGAACTGAATCTTCTTTATCAACCGTACATTCATCGTTTAGTGCGGGCCATGCTGAGGCATTCACGTTTATCCATGAATCATGAGGGTTTGATTCTACCAAAAAACATCCCAAAACTTGGCAACATTTCTGTATATGAGCGGACTCGGGCAGCAAATGGGGCAAGACCAATTCGGACAGTCTGAAGTATATGGGTTGCTCGGCGTCCAAAGCATCTCCTCGGCTAAGGGCAACGATTTGGTCTCCGAGTGATCCGTGATCTCCACATTTCAAGGCTAAAACAATTAAGGGCCAAGAATGAACTAGATGTTGGCTCAGCTCCAACTCGCTAGAATCATTCAGTTTTAGTTTGATAATAATGGTAGCTGCACGCTTAAGACAACGGGCAGGCAGTTCACCATCCCAGACGGTCTGATTTGGGTCCTGGAGAAAATTGCTTAGAGCTTGCCATTGACAGTTCAGCAATCGCTGCGAAACTTGCACCAAATGCTAAGAAGAAAGCTGTTTTAGAACCTTGCATAAGTAAGTAATTCCCGTACCTCCGATTCCTCCAACTGAAATTCATCCAAACAGCACAAAGTTTATCGCAAACGCATGTCAAAGCTTTAGCCGCACAGTTTGAGAGAAGACTACGCTGACGCAGTAAGTCACACAGATATTGCAGAAGGGATAACATAACTTGTGGATTTTGGCCTAACCATGAGTGACATCTCGAAAGAAGTTGGATGGCCTGATAACGCACCGCCGGATGTGTATGCGACATTATGGGTTCCAGTATAATGGTCATAAACTCTGGCCGCTTCTCTACCATGAAGGACATGATAAATAGAGCCACTTCTACGTCCAACCACAAGGATTCTGGATTTCTAATCACACTTGCTAAAATCTCCACCTCGTCCATATGTACCAGATGACTTACAAATGTGAGGGTTTCACTTAACATGCCACGGAAATGCGCCATATCACCCTCTTTTCAAGCTTATCAACAGGATTGCGCTTTTCCTCTGCATGAGGATATTTTGTTGAATATTTTTTCCTTTGCCGCAAGTTTCATTGCTTCATTCCCCTTGGTACTAATGGACTCGATCTACTTCAATAGCTGGATTGTGTTTTGGCCTCCATTTCGCCTGAAAATTTTGAAAATGATTGCCGAGCAGTTTGAACATTTTTTGAAAGCCTACTCAGTAGTTGGAAAGTTGACATGACTTGCTTGGACCGCTTGCGTATATTGCTGCAGTCGTAAGGTTTCCTTTTGCTGTCCCATTTATTCAATTTGGCCATTTTCAAGCCGCATAATAATAAGCTCCTGCAAGCCGGTGTGCTGTCACAGTTGCATCACATTTTACCTAGTGTACCGGTTCAGAAGTTCGCAACATGTACACTAGCTTGGGTACTACCACCGTCTTGTTGAAACCACATGTCATGCAAGTCAAGCTCTTGCATTTTGGGCAAAAAAAGTTAGATATCATCTCACGGTAGCGCTCACCATTCACAGTTACCTTACGATTCGCATCATCTTTGAAGAAGTACGGTCCAATGATGCCACCAGCCCATAAACCGCACCAAACTGTGACTTTTTATACCCGTTACTCGTAGAGTAAAAAGGGTATAGTAAAGTCGTGCAAATGTATGTAACAGGCAGAAGGAATCATTTCCGACCATATAAAGTATATATATTCTTGATCAGCATCAACAGCCGAGACGATATAGACTTGTCCGTCTGTCCGTCCGTCTGTATGAACACCTAGATCTCAGAGATGGTAAGAGATAGAGGTTTGACATGTATGGGACAAATGCTTCTTTTATCTGCACGCAGATCAAGTTTGTTTCAAATTTTGGCCACGCCCCCTCCCGCCCCCGCAATTTGGAAAAAACGTTATATCGCCTACAGTTTTAAAGATAGACGATTCGTGCCTTCTAGTGATAGTTAGTAATTAGCAAAATGAATCGATTTGCCGAAAAAATGATAAAGATCGGATAAACGGTTCTTAAGTTATGAGCATAAAAGTGAACCAAGCCCCCCCCGCTACCACCCCACCCACCCTAAAAAAATGTTGCATACTTTTCGGATGGTCACACTAAGGAACGCAGGAACACTTTTAAACATGTTTTTTCATGAGTAACGGGTATATCGAAGTCGGTTAGAGCCGACTTTAACTTACGCTCTCGTTTTGTATTGTGTTTAAACAGATTAAAGAAAAACAAAAATTGTACTGCTTCAAAAAGTTATCGGCCGTCAAAGTGGGGGGTCCAAAATAAAGGTATAGTGCTGGCGGCCATGATTTCTCGTCTCCAGGTTGTGTGAAATGAAAAGTGATAAAAACGGTGTTATTATCAGCATAGATGTCTTTCTAGTCTGACAATTGAAATAAATTTTGTGTTTTTTTTTTTTTTTGACAAAATGGCGGCTATTAAAAAATGAAAAATCGATTTTGGGCTCTCCTTTTTGAGAGTGGATTGAGTACTACTTTTGAGGATAATGTTTTGCTCTAAAAGCTTAAAAAATTTCATTGGCACCTTGCTTGGTGAAAAACTTGAGTACATAAGAAACACTGACAACAAAAAAGTGAATTTTTTGGAAATATACACTTTTGGGGCCATTCTAGATGATGTAGAAGTGTTCAGATTGTAAAACCTTGTTCAGAAGAGTTGTATCTCAAAAGCTTAATTTTTGCTAAAGAAAGTATGCGAAAAATTCTGATTTTTAAAAACTTATATTCGAAAAAGTAAAAAATACGAATTTTCAAAAAAAGTTTTTTAAGAAAAACTCCCGGAAAACATGAGTTTTGTAATAAGAATTTCTTCAGCGGACTATCAGCTATAACTTTGCCGAATACAGTTTGCAGCTATCACCAAAACTGAATAAGCTGTTCGCCCAAAACTAATGACACCTTTTTTTGGTTGTCACACCCAATTTCAAAAACTTTGAGGGTAAAAAAAAGAGTCAAACGCTGATAAGGATTTACTCAGTTCGGGTAGCACTATCGATTCTGCATAGTGTAGCTTGGTGGTTTTGAAAAAAGTTAAAATTTGTCGCACTGTGTAATTAATTACTTTTAATTACTCGTCTCCAATACTTTATAAATAACATCGATTGTTTTCGGAGTTATTCCAGATATTGTTACCTTGAACATTCTAAATTCGTATGATAGGGTTGTCATGCTAGATCCTGGAGCCGGATAGCGCAGTGTCACAGCTAGTCTATCGCCAGGTGAAATGGGCTCGCGAAAAAATGATTTTGTTAAAAAACTTAGTCTAGCAATAAAGACCCATCCTTCAAAAATTTAAAATAATACAGTAAACATTCTATTTAAGCAACTAATCTGAACCAATTTTTTTAAAAAAGTTTCTTATGTAGAAAAAGTTGCTTATATAGAATAATGGAGTATAACCTATATATTTAAATGTGTACGCCCGACTGACATATTATCAACGCCCAGCCTAAACGGCTTAACCTACAGGTTTGAGATTTGGCATATACTTTTCTTTAGTTATGCAAGCGCGTACTAAGAAAAAAAAATTGGGAAAATTTTACCCGAAAATGTCGGAAAAGCGTCGGATAAGTTTGTATGGGAAAAATGTTATTTTTCATCCGATTGACTTGTTACTTGGTTTGTAAGCATAGTACGCGAAATGATTCGACACGTGATTTCCCGATTTCGGAAAATCCGCCCACGAGGAAAAAGGCCGGAAAATTCTGCATGCAAAAAAATATTTTTCATCCGATTCGCTTGCAACTCGGTTTGTAAGGACAGAATACCAAATAGTTTTAAATGTGATTTTCCGATGTTGGAAAATTTTACCCAACGGCTTGGAATTTGGTTTGTAAGGGTAGAATACGAAATAATTTGAAATGTGATTATTCAATGTCGGAAAATCCGCCCCCATGCGGGAAAATTCTCCATGGAAAATGCTATTTTTCACCCGATTGACTTGAAACTCGGTTAGTAAGGTCAAAATGAGAATTCATTTGTGTTTTCATTTTTCGATGCTGGAAATACCGCCGGGATGCTCACTGGAAAGTGGTTGGGATGTGGGTGGTTAATTGTTTTGGAAGTGGGCGGTATCTGGGCGGTATGTGGGTGGCAAGTGGGTGGAATGTGGGTGGTAAGTGGATTGGAAGTGGATGGGATATGGGAGGGATGTGGGCGGGAAGTGGGTGGGATGTGGGAGAGATGTGGGCGGGATATGGGCGGGATGTGGGCGGGAAGTGGGTGGTATTTGTAAGGGATGTGGGTGGGATGTAGATGGGATGTAGGTGGAAAGTGGGTGGTATGTGGGTGGGAATTGGGTGAAGAGTGTGTGGGATGTGGATGGGAAGTAGGTGTGCATTGGTTTTATACTATTGAAGGCGCAGCGAAGCGCGATGGGTTATTGCTAGTATAGTATATATAAAAGCCGCATCTTTTCCAAAAATTTTGAGCGCCTAAACATATCGGTAACTTGAAAATTATGAAAGTATTTATATTTTCTGAGCTATTGAATAAAATTTTAGTACCCAGAAAAGAACGTTTTGGCTTCAAAGCTTACTGAAAAAGATCTAATAAAGACTTCCAATGACCTCGTCGTGGTGTTTTCTGGATACCGATTTCAAATTATTTAATCGGTAGAGAATTCAAGCAGCGACCTGTACTGGCACACGGTATAATACGTTTGGGCTCGACTGTTCTTATCTTTCTTGTTGCTGAAACAATATATGCGAACTTTGCACAGTATATTCATGTCGATCAGGATGTCCCTAATCCGAATAGATTAGCTATGAACTTGAAATTCGGTCTGCAGCTCGGTAAACCCGAACTTAAGCCGGTTAAAAGTGGTTCAGACACATAGCACAAAAAATTGAGCAAACAAACTGGATTAAATTGGCAAGTTCATTTAAGTTGCAAATATGTGGAAACAAATACTTTTGCCAACTCAAAACTGGTTTCGAATCTATTTAAGTTTGAGACTGAAAGGGTTGGCAAAAAATTTTTGTTATATGAGTTTTTGTTTTGGTACACGTTTAATAGCGATGCAAAAAGACCCGAGCATCGCCGGGCATTCAGCTAGTATTCCTAATAAAAACTTCTATTTTCCTGGCCAGCCTGAAAGAATGCTTTAGTTTTTGTGGCAATTGGCTAAAATAGTGAATATATTTTGTGCATTTTTCCAGCATATCGTCAACATTGACATTGAAATGGCCACATCAAAATTGACACTAACTGGTGGCGGATGCGGAATGCGCCTGCAATTGCTGCAGATGCTCTAAAATTTATGGCCATTTGTTCATTAAAATCGCATAAATTACCGCCAAGATGCCTGCTGATGCCGTGGACAGTAAATCAAATCGTTTAATTATTAAGTATACAATGCAGACGGAGAAAAGGCAGCAGCAGCAGCACGCGAAACGAGTGCACAAATAAGCAAAATGAACACAAATTAGCAACAATTTCACTTTCAATTTGGAACGAAACGAACGAAAGAATTTATCAAGACAGGCATTGGGCATAGCCCATTAGGATAGCCACACGAGGACGGAGGGCCAAATGAAAAGTGACGGGCATCGAAACAATTAAGAGCCTATCACTTTGAAAGGCAAGTGACATACACACCGACAAAGAGCGAGCGAGGGAGGCGGAGGGGGAGCGAGGCGAATCGACTGTGCGAGTACCCTGTGAATATGGGGGAAGGAATGGGTTAAGCCAGGCTGTGACTGTGGAAAAGCAATCATCTTAAACGCAGCGAACTTTCTTTTGCTCATAACTTCAATATCTTTCATACGAGCTTCAGCGAATCTTTTCTGGACCGATAAATAAGGCAGATTAACCATCTAGCTACAAAACTTTGGGATGTACCAGGTAAAGAAGTTTATTTCCCATACATGGGTCTTACAGCGTGAAAAAAATTTAATTGGATAAATATTTTTTTTTTAAAACATTTAAATATTTGTATTTTTAACTTTACTTCGTTTCGGATTCAAACTCAGGAACTCGGGGACTGAACGCTGGCCGCCACGGCCTCGCTGACAGCCGCCCCAAGTCATTTGTTAAGCTCTCAGCATGCAAAAAGCCCTGTGGTGCTGAGAAGAGGTCGTGAGTTCGAAACAAACAGATCTCAGAGTTGGTAAGAGATAAAGGTTTAACATGTATGGGGCAAAACAAGTTTATTTACTCTGCCCCCTCCTCTTACAGCTGAGCATTAACCAGGCATTACTTGTTTTCATTTAACATGTACAATTTTTCGGAATCTGACTACAAATACGTCAATTGCGTAAATTGAATGACGAATCGCAAAGCTCCTATGGATCACACATCGGCCACACAGAAAAAATTTTTTTGGTAAATTTAACCAATTCTGTGGTTAATTTGCTCCAACCCATAATTGTGGGTTATATTTACCGCCAGTTACACTCAAAGTGGCGTATCCACAGTAGATTTAAACCAGAAATGTCGGTTGAATATGCTCCAACCAATAAAAATAGTTAATATTACCATTATTTACAGTAAAGGACTGTATCCAGCACTGCGGAAAATTCCTGCCAGGAATTTTGCCATTTGTTTTTTGTGTTTGTAGAACATAACTTAATCAGGGTGACCATGCATCTAAAATGAGCATGGTTACTCTGATCAGTGAGCTGCAGTAATTTAAAGAAATAAATAAAATAAGCATGATGCTCGGAGTATTCGCTACTTTATACTAGGGAATGATAAATCGATGGCTGAGCATGACACTTTGCAGTGTGGGCGGGAGGCGCTAATCATTACTGCAGCGTGTTGTTATCTCCAAAACAGTATGACTTCTTGCTTGGTCGCCAAACAAAAGAAGTCCTTATCATCGGATACAGTGTATTTATATTCGTGTATTATTCGCATTTATATTAAGGATTTTGTCAACTCACCGCTGGAACACCGCAGTAATTCGTTCAAAGAGTCAACACGATCGCTGTGAGACCCGGGAAAGTTTCTTGAGTGCGAATTCTAGAATCAAGAGTCCCATGTGACTCGGACAGTAGCTACCGTTGCAGGCGCATTGGCTCTTCATTGGCTGCGGTAGATCTGGAGGATGCCCTCAAGAAACTAGAGTGTTTTATGTGAGTTATTTGAGGCATATTTAAATTTTAGCTCATTCATTCAAAATAATTGTTTGCCATATATTCCTGAGCAATGGGCGTGTTCACCAGCATACACCAATCATCAAACAAAAATCATCAATCAAAAATCATCAATCAAAAAAAAAGTGTTAGTCTGCTGGTGAACGAGTTTGATAGAATATTTAGGCCAGAAAGTTATCGATATATTTTTGTTGGCGGAAGGCTTTAATTTTTGACAACAAACAGCTTAATATAATTAAGAACTGACTACTAAATATTTATGACCGTCGTCACTAGCACAAACTGCTCCTGGAATTCCTCTTGAATTTTCCTTAAGACGTTGTTAGCCATTTTATGTTTGTTGTACGCCCGAGAATGTGCACATCAAATCGAATATCCGATGGCCAATTCTTTTTCCTTTGTCGAAACATACATTTACCATAAGGACTCCATCCACGCAAAGAAGGGTCTGAATTAGGGATGTCGAAATATCGATATCGAATACTTGTTGAATATATTGTGTATTTTTATAAGATTCAGTCACAAAAAGGGAGGTTTCTGTAGGCATTCTCTTGGATATTACTAGTACTACTGACATTACTAATATCAAAGAGAATCCTCAGGAAACCTTAATTTTTGTCCAAAAACCAAAAAAGTATTCATAAAAATATCGTCAAAAGTTATTCGATATCGATATTTCGACAACCCTAGTCTGAATATGTTAATTTTAACAGAGTGGCAATGGGCTAAGAGCAGAGATGGACGAATAAGGACAATTCGTACCCGTCCCGCCGCGATACCGACCACGGCTGCCCCGTCCCGATCGTCAATATCGTCGCGCCTGATCCCCTACTGGAACTCCCGCTGGAATCCCGTCGCGAGCCCATCTCTAGCTATGAGTCCTTAACGATGCACGGGACATCATGAAATAATCCTTAAATTTGTTCATTCTACCAAATATTTAAGTTTCCTTCTACTTAGAGCTGGGCAATGGCAAAAGATGATGAAGTAATGTCTTCTCCTGTTCTTCTAAAGAAATCACTGTGAGCGACGCACAAGCGTGCTGCTTGCCTGCCAATAAGGGAGTGATCCGTTATGGCTCAGACCAGAAGTAAGATTTTTTCTGTTTCAGGTTAAACGAGGACCACGTGACCCTAGCTACAGCGCAAGCCGGAAGGTTATTCCATCGTTCCGTAACTATGCGCCGGGTCTCATTCCTTTTGATTATCTTGTATGAGGATATGGGCATCACTTTCAAACTCTTCTCTGGGAGGAGCTGAATGGTAGTGCCTTGACAAACTGAGTTGAGGTGTCCATGTACCCAGATGAGGTGGTTACTACGCGTACGCTGGGCTTCTTCTTTTTGGAGTGGCGGATTTTCAAGATCCCCTCCTCCTCCGCAATAATCAGTAAAGCCTTCAGAGCCTTGCATGAATTTCCGTGAGCTTTTGGCGAAACCACGTCCTCTGCCATTTCATTTATTAAAAAACAAAGAGGTTTCCACATTCATTTTGCATTTGGCTGCTCAAAATTGCTTGTTTGTTTACTTCTGACAGCTGTAAGCTATCGATAACAAATCATAAACAAGCAATTCTAATAATCTATTTCTGTGTTAGATTCACATCTAAAAAATAGCAAACATGATTGCGCATCATGCCCGTTCACCAGCACAATCTAACAAAAATAGTCGATTTTTTGTCATCGATTTATGCTGCTGAACACGCTCAATGTATCAGCTGTTTTCTTAATCCACTCACGCTATCGATATGCAAAAAATATAATTTTATTTTTTATTAAAAACACCATAAAAATTATAAAGTTATGGCACACTTTTTTTTTTATACGAAGTTTTTTTTGTCCAAAAAAACTTAAAAAAAAAATAAAAACCACAAACAATATACCTCAGTGCAATAAAGTAATTGTGCAAATATGTTTTCGTTTCCTTCTTCCTCAATAGTAACAGAACATATGTTCTAGTCTAAATTTGTTGTTATCTATTTTTAGAATGCTTTTGCATAATTCTTCTTTGGTCATCATTCTTAGTACCGTTATCACACATTTGAGTGGCGAGATTTGATTTTCTTAGGAAATAAGTTTATGTGCAAAAACCAATTAGTGTGCATTTAATGGTCGGCGTGCAACAAATTGGATGTGTTTTGATAAAAATGAAAAGTTGAGAGTAAATTAAGTAGTTGTTGCAAAAACACAAAAAAAAATTTTTAATTTTCCTAAGAATGCTGCGGGGAACACATTTATCAGCTGAGGAACGCGGACGAATCAGGATTGAACGAAGGTGGGGCTACCATCACTGAAATAGCTTCCAGAGTGTCTCGACACAGAAATACGATAGCTAATTTCTTAAAAAATCAAGCTCCTATGGTCAGATTAAACCAGTGGCAGACCGAGCCACATCGACGATAGGTGCAAGCGTGAGATTAAGCGCCTGGCTGTAAACAATCAAATGTCTTGTACAGGCATTAAACGTCATTTAGAGCTCCAATGTCGGTAGAAGACGGATCCATCAAATTTTAACTGAAAATTGTAACCTTAAACATAGTTCCCGGGTGGCTGTACCGATGCTATTGCCACGCCATCTTAAGGCTCGTTTGGCGTTTGCTGACAGGTACAAATTTTGGACCGAAGAATTCCGAAACGTTATTTTTTCGGATGAAAAAAGTTTAATCTTGATGGTCCTGATGGCTGTCATAAGTATTGGCGTGACTTAAGAAAAACCAAGAGAAACTCGCCATAAGAGGAATCACGGCGGTGGATCACTGATGATTTGGGCCTGTTTCGGATATGCAGAAAGTCTCGGCTATGTTTTATTCCAATAAGAACAAACTCAGAAACCTATATTCAATTGCTGGAGAGTGAATTAATAGATTTTGCAGACGATCTTTACGAAGATAATGGATTTTTCAACAGGACAACGCTCCAATCCACACATCAAAAGCCACAAAGGCTAGGGTGGCCGGCTATCAGTCCTGACTTGAACCCAGTGAGGACCTCTGGGGTATCCTCTCAGCCAGGATTTATAAAGGTGGGAGGCAGTTCGACTCAATTAAGCATTTAAAAGTACGCTTTGCTTGCAGAATGGGGAGTTAATAAGCTAATGAAACTCTCAAAAATCTGGCAGATTCCATGCCAAACCGCCTTGCAAAAAGTCTTAGAGGCAAAAGGAAAGCACATTAACTATTAAAGTTGATCAAAAAGTTTGAACTTAATACAAAATTTTAAGAACTATATAAAATGCACATATACTTATTTCCTAAGAATGAAATTCATTTGTTAAATAATAATTTTTTGTTAATAAATATTGAATTACTGTTACTGCAAGCCGCAGTTTTCAACAATGTAACAATATTTCACAGTAAAATTTACTCTAAGAATGGTTAGATTCAACCAACGAAAATTGTTTCTGTGCACAGCTTTAGGCAGACAAACAAGCAACAAAAATTAATGTTAATTGAAGAGAAATTGTATTACATAAACTATCCTATATAATGAATTCACGGGGGGAAAGCGGTAGATTCTGCTCATGCGATGCCTCCAAAGTGTGTGTTTATGTTTGGTGCCGGGGGGTCTTCTGTTATAATTGTAATTGGTCGGTTACAGCTTGGCAATCACATCAACAAGAACAAAAGAACGACTGTAGTGAGTATGCAGCAGGGGGTTTAAATGAAATATGTGAGTTTCTAATTTGGATATTTATACCCAAAGTCCAAAAATTGAACCTTTTTTTGATTTCCATCCACTTTTCAACGCTTCACATAACAGTATATTCCCACACAACAAACGAATCCTCTCTACCCCATTTGTTTTTTCTCCCTCTTTTACAGGGTATAATGAAAAATTTTTGAACAAATGTCAAATATGCGCAGAAAATGCGTGCAATTAATCAACAGCGCCCGGTTGCAGGCCATGTTGTACCACCTGCTTTGTCAGCTCTATACACCGACCACCCCCTGCTATTCCCTGCCGCTCCTCAGGCACCTTCTAAAAGCAATTTGTGATTAAGCGGCAAATGCGACAAGCTTTCGCTACATTTTTACCCGCCCAGTTCAGTTCAGTTCGTTTGGCAACGGAGTGGGCGGCAGCATCGACACACTTGCCTCAAAAATCCGCCAGATACACAACGCTAGAAGGGGGATCAGTTGAGATAGAAAGATACAATACATACTCGTACATATTTATTTGTATAGATGGACTTTCAAGTAGTCATCATCTGATCTTCGATGGCAAAAATATATGCAGCATAATTTATTGAAATTTTTATTATAGTTTTATTTATGATTTCTGAGTTTTCAGATTTGTATAATTGTTGCGCTTTTATTGTTGTTATGGCAAATATTTATGTGCAATTCAGTCAGTTGATCGTCAAGCATATATCTGTTCACACTTTGGCCAAATCCATTTGTGAAATGCAAATTCAAAAAAAAAAAAAATTGAGAAAGGGGAACGAATAGAATATTTGTATGTTGAGAAATTTATAGCAGGAATGGAAACCCGTAAGCCGAAACGCGACCTAAACCACAACATTAAGCGGTTCGAGTCATTTGGTGGGAAAGAATATACATCAGTCCAGGCTGCACCATCTTAACTCTATAATTCAACTCTTGTGGAAACTCCAATCTCAATAGCTTTTGACCTATAATACGCCTTTGCTTCCATTGCTTCGAGTTATTAAGCCAGCGCGCACAAGCCGACGGCGCAACAAATGCAGGCAGCTTGGGCTTGTGGTTGTGTGTTTGTGTTTGTATGTGTGTCTCAACTGCAACTTTCTTACTTGTTTTCATTTGTTGTTGTTGGACTGCTCCCAAACTCAAGCTTCCTGCCGACCTCTGCTTTAAATGATTAAAAACTTTGTTGCAAACAAATTGTATTAAAGATTCAAAATCTTCACTCTTTGGGATATTCCATGGCAAATTTATGTTTTCCAAAAATTCTAATAGCTTATTTTGTTTGTTTTATTTGCCATAAAAAGTTGCAGTCAGTCACCAAGGAGGCGAATAATTTTTTTTTTTTTTTTTTTTTTTTGGGCGGCCGTTAAAGTTGGCGGCCGCATCTATTTTGGGAAGCCAGCACAAGTCCGCCCCGTTTTACGATTATATTTATGTATACGAGATACCCACAATGTGTGTGCACACAGTATATCCATCCCCATTAGTCGTAGTATTCGCCGTGGTTCCACTAATAAAAATTTGTTTTGCCATCTTCGTATGAGCAAAATGGCCCATTAAATACAAATTCAACACAAATATTGTTCATTATGATCAAATTAAAGTCTAATTCAAGTGATTAGCTTTGGGCTAATCATTTTCAGCTCTTCTATGGATTGGGTCGTTTTCTCAATGTCCGTTTAAGTTTAAAGGTGCAGATGTGCTGACTTGATGGGGGAAATGCTGTACCAAAGATTGAAAAGTACATAGATGAAAGCATATTGGACACGACACTCTATCATATAAAAAGATACCAAATAGAATTTATGTGTTGAAAATTGATTTCGAGCAGCGACGTATTCAGATGTGGAGTATTAACCGGTCTATTTTTAAATGTAGACGAAACTTCAACCCTTCAGAGACTTTGGAACAATCGAAACAAGTGGCCTAAAGGCTTATATAAGTCTGGCAGCCCATAAGGCAGTGGATACAGTTTATTGGGATCTTATTTTGAGATATTACTTAGTTGTAGGGATGACGGAACGCTCCCACGAAATTTGCACGAAAATGTTACAAATGTTAAATACAGCAGAGATGCTAAGTTGAGTCTATTAAGTAGCTAAGCAACTTTGGCATTTATTGGAAGAAGAATCTGTTTTGGAAAAATCCCAAAACAAGCAACTGCTTAAGAATTTTTAAACCGAAAAAAATTAAACTAAAGCTTTAGTGATTTTGAGTTTTCGCTGTGTCATTTTGCTAAAGCCTGTTTTGGGATTCCCAAGCGGTCATAGCACCTCTGTCATGAGGTACCTTCTCAGCTCATTAAAGACAGGCCAAGACTGCTGAAGATTGAATTGATATTCATGAAATAGCTATACGGTCAACCAGCCTCTTCTGTGGTGTTGTGCGTGTCTTGTTATAGAAAAGTTATGGTCAAAATCATAACTTAATGACCTAGAGCTTGCTAAAAAGTTCTACGATTGATAATGAAAAAGGTCACTAAAACAATCACATTGTGATCAAGGCCAAAACTTTTTGTCATCAAAAAAATCCTCAGAAATTTCAGATTGATAAAAGTATGGATAATTCGACTTTCAAGTGCTGAACATTTTCGGATCGCTTCATGAATTATAGTTACAATTTATTACCAATCATACTTGAAATGTAAATTTTATTGAATACGACTACTAATTTTTCAAACCTAAACTAAGCTCGTTTTTTTACTTCGCAAAAGTCTATTATATTTAGGGACGAAATCCCGTCCATAAAAATAAATATTCCTTCATCAACTATTAGAGCGAAGCCTTTTACGTCTGTTTCTACGCGAACTAGTCCCTCAGTTTTGGAGCTATCGAGCTGAGACTTTGCACAAGTCTTCTTTTTTACTGCATAATAATATGTCGGAACCGATCGGATACATATGACTACTTCTTGTAGCTGCCATACAAATGTTCGTTCCGGAAAATGGGTTTTAGTGAGAAAAACTGTTTTGTTCTCAATATTACTGCTCTCAAACACGGTCATGGGTAATATGTAATGTTTTAAGCTGATCTGCGAAGTTTGGTCGAAGTCGCTAACCGTTGAGACAAGCTATTTCAAGTGTATCAAAACTTCGGTACAGACGAAGTTAGCTTTGCCTTTCTCGTTTATACTTCTCCAAATTTCTAGGCCGGTTTTGAAATGACTATTATAAAATAGTAACCTTCTGTGCACCCATAAAATTTTGGAATGTTGACCACGTAGTTAAGAAAAAGGTTTTTTCCGACCGAGTAATGAAGCTAGACATTTTGTAGCTTTTGTTGCACCACCTTCTCCTGTTGGCCATACGACATCCCTAGGAAAACTCGATGCTGGTAACTATTTTGTCGTGTTTTGTCCAAAAAAAAAAAAAAAAAAAAAAAAAAAATTTATTATAAAAAGTGAGTTTGGCGATAGTTTGAGGAGGAGATTGATTAATAGTTTGGCGATTTACAAAAACAAAACACACAAGGTTTCGCGTATTTTAACATAAAAGGGATAAATTAGGCTATGTGGAACATGAGTGATAACTAAGAACTTGAGGAGTACAAGCATTCATTTAGTGGGGTGAATGCTTTCCGGGCTAAATTCAATACAAGTAACACCTCTAGTTGCCTCGTCTTAGACGCACAGCGTGGCGCAGTGCGCCCAAAACGTCAGTCCCATCGTGATTTCAGTCCAAGGGAACCGAGTTCGAATCACCTCGAGTAAGTAAAGCTTTTCATGTAATTAAGTATAAGTTTGTTAATTCGTTGTTCATCGGGAACAGGCAGCGGAGAGCGCACCGCGCACAAATATTTTTTTTGTGTGAATCGCTTTGCTTATCCCTGAGAAGAGACTTTTCGTATCCCCAGAAGAAACGCTTTCTCCTTCAAGAAATGTCGAGTGACGCATTTCTTGAAAGGGAGATGAGAATGCGATAATAATGCTATATCGCCAGAGTGAAGCGACACCTACTGGAAGAATCATCCTGATTCTTAAAGTATAATAAAAAATATAAATTTTTTATTTTGTTTAATTGTCCAAATCCCCTGCTCCCAATTGAATTTAAGGCCAAAAAGATATAGTAGTGCAGAAGGTGAAGAATCGCATTCTTAGCACCTCCGCTGAAAAATATTCTGCTAAAAATTTTAAAATTATTTTTCATAACTTTTTTAGTTTTTTCCCAACCTAAAATTAATATTTTAACTATATACTTCAAATGTATCCCAATTACCCCTTATTATGAATTATTAATTTTAATTTAATAAAATATATTTATCGTTTTTAGCCGTAATAAAATTATTTTGTAATTTATGCAGATTGTTCAGGGGCTGATTGTTCCCGTTTCGAGTGCCCTTAGAGCTCCATATGGAACGTATTACAGCAGTGTAAAGCCAATGTACAATGGAGGGGGAAAACCCCATTTGCGGCCAATGGCCTTTTTACAAAAGAAAAACGCAATGGTTGCCTTTTTTATGCGTTCATTTATGTTGTCATTCCAGAGCAGTTTCTTATCCAGAATGACACCCAAGTATTTGGCATTGTCACCAAATACAAGGCTTACTCCGTTGATTTTAGAAGGAATAAGATCAGGAATTTTGTACTTCCTGGTGAAAAGAACTAATTCCATTTTAGCCGGGTTCACGCCCAAGCCACAAGATTTTGTCCACTGAGCAAGTGTTGTCAGTGCGTTCTGCATGAGGTCACACAGCGTTTGAGGAAACATTCCGCATAAAAAATTTTATCTTTGCGTACGCTTTTGTTATGCAAAGTCAGACACTTTTAAGTTATCGTTTGTGTTATAATGTAATTGAAGTCTCTTTATCAGCGGTGGGCACGAAATTTGAGTTTAGGAGCAGCCCTACAACAATAACAGAAAAAACAACCGTTATCAAATGCCCCGTTGCGACCTCTGTGTGTGCGTCTTGCAGGCGCCGTGCTCCGATTGGCATGAACTTTGTTGTTGCTCGCACTTTGAAGCGAGTTGATTGTGACTCGGTTTATTATGAGACTGTCTGATGCCAGTTGTCGAACAAAAATCTTGGAGCACGGCAGTCACATTTTCGCGCTCTTTTCTTAGGGATCCCTGCTTTACTACTGGGTTCGCTCCAATTTTCACCCACCCACAACCCCAATCCCACCCACTTTCACCACCACCAAAAAAACCACCCATTTCTACCCAAACTCCCACATCCCACACCCACCACCCCAACTACTTCCCAAACAACATCCCACTAACTTCCACCCACTTCCCACCCTCTTCCCAACCAACATCCCACCTACTACCCACCCACTTGCCAATTACTAAAATATCGGAATATCGTTTTTCATCAATCGTTTCAATTTGGCCTATCTGTGTGTGTTACAGTAAACAATGCCAGCAACACGTAGGGGTGGTTATTTGGGCCGTTGAACGAATGCAGCAATACACATGAGAAATGTTACGGCAGCAAGAACAGATCAACAATTACATGAAACAAATGAAAGTACGCGTGTCAGAATGTCGCAGCTGGGTTCATCTCAATCACAAGTGGTACGAGCTTTCCAAAGTCAACAGCAACAACTGGAGAGAGAGACCAGCGCCCCGGACAAATGTTAACACACGCAGAACAATTGACCGACAACGCCAACAAGTACATCGAGCATTTACATCTGCCTCGTTCTTCGTCCCGCATTCGAGTATGAGCCAAATATCGAATATTCCGCTCATCCGAAAGTCTTGATGGTTGCTATGGACAAAGAATGTCCCTCAAATTCAAAAATAAATTCGCCGGAAAGTGTTGCGCATGAGGAAAACTACAACTACCGAAATTTGAAACGCCACCAGAACCACTGAACGATCCAGATTCTAACCTGTTTCTGAAATCCATGGAGGGAAAAACCAGCAGCAGAGTCGGCATGAGATTTTTATATATATATACTGCCATGTTTCGGTTTTCACTAAAGTGAATTGGAATTTCTTGCATGTTCCCTTTTCTATTAAACAATCAAGGAAAACATTTAGATTCTACTTGTTCTCTACTCGACGGATTCAAATTAAAGCGATTTAATCTTATTAACCTTATCCATTTTATACAACAGCACATTTAACAAATTCGAATTCAACAATTTTTGTCGAAAATGAAAACCGGAACAGGCCTGATAGACAATTTTTATAGTAGGACAACGGTTTTGTATACCTATCCATCCCTGACATACTCGATTCCCCTGAAAATATGTAAAACTGAAATCGCCTCAATGGGTAATATATTTTAAAAATTATGTCTGACATTGAGGGGATTAGAAAACGTTTTGACAAATCGTTGCTAAAGCCCCTCCCCGGCAAATCTCTGCAATCTTTCAAAACAACGAAATAAATAAAATAGTGGCCAAGCGAAACTCATCGCGTATAGATTTTAATTTATTATAAATAAATAAGTACAAATACAATTAAGTTTAGTACACACAGAGCCAAAAGAAACGACAATTTCTAAATGGGGTTTTACAGCGGAGTAGGTGGGGGAGAGGGGGAGGAGGAGGTGGGAATTGGCTAACACATGGTCAAGTAAGACCTCCGTTTAGGCCAGCTCCGTAGTAGCTGGAGCTGAAATGGGCGCTGCTGCACCCTCCTCCTCCCCTTCATTGGCCGTCAGGGCAGCCAGCAGTTTATCCACCTCGGCTGCCTTCGACTCCAATTCGGCCAGTTTACGTTGCTTCTCGGCCT
This sequence comes from Lordiphosa stackelbergi, assembly GCA_018904235.1. Taxonomy (NCBI): domain Eukaryota; kingdom Metazoa; phylum Arthropoda; class Insecta; order Diptera; family Drosophilidae; genus Lordiphosa; species Lordiphosa stackelbergi. The sequence goes on along the minus strand of JAEIFU010001622.1, from coordinate 14,367 downwards.
CATCGGCCAGCTTTTTGGCCCGGCGTTCCTCCTCTTTGCGCACCTTCTCCTCCAGTTGGCTGCGCAGCAGCGAATCACCCAAACCCAGTTTGTCCATCACCTGCATAATGTCACGACTATAGCGTAGTCGGGTGCACGATCTCAATTCCTCGCTGCAATCCTCACGGCCCTGTTCCAGACGCTGCAGCACCGACATCTTGGCATCGATCACCACATAATTGCTGTTGGGTATGAAGCTATCGCTCTTCTCGTTCAAATACTGGATGAGAGTGCGCAGCGAATTCGAGTTGGATTTGGCATTGATGGCGCCACTGGCAAAGTCCTGGGATTTCATCATTTGGGCATGCGTGGACTTTTGCTTGCACTCGAGGCAATTCCAATTGGGATGAGGCAAGCCAGTAATTTCGGGTACAACCAGGCCAGTGCAATTCGTGTCGCGGCAATAGAGACCCGAAATGAAGGCGCCCTTCTCCTGCAAAAGAAAAGAAGAGGGAAATTTCAAATTGTAATTGGTTTTAGATGAATTCATAAAGAATGTTTTAAAAAGCTAACCGCCTAACTGTATCCAAGGGTTAAACTTCTTACGGAATGTTTCCAAATTTTATAAAAGTCAAGAAATTGAACAAGACTGAACAAGACCCACAAATCATACTGAATTCAGATACTAGAAGGGGCTTCTTTTGCATAAGTCCTACACAAAGAGAAAAACTTAAAATATTGACCATCATTTTGAGTTTATTTTTCTCACGTTTCCACATCATTTTGTCTTAAACTGAGCACAAAACGTGCTTGAATCATGAAAAAAAGAAGTTATAAGCAAAACAAAGTTTGTTACCACAGCGCTACCCGCAGACGCTACAAAGCAAGTGAGTGAGACAGAGATAGGAAGCATTATTATAAAGGAAAACCAGCTGTTTCAGTTACAGGGTATATTGTCTTTCTTACTCTCAAAAAACAAATATTCCAAATTCGCGCTGGAATTCCCAAGCGGTTATGGCAGTGTTGGCATGAGAAGGCTTGCAGTCGATGGGTAAAGACTACTGAAGACAAAACCGGGAGGTTCTTGAAACAGCCTTCTTTGTGGTGTTGTGTGTTCAAACATTGCATGACCTCGAGCCTACTAAAAACTTGCTGGTTTAATTAAAAATTCAGCTATAATTTCTAGCCTTAGATGTTTCTCCTTAAAAGTTTTAGAAATAACATTTCGAAATATTATGAGAACATTTTAATGCAAGTGTTTTGTAACCAGAAAGCTAAAAATCTTAAACAAAGAATTGTAAAATTTCACAATTTTTATACTCTTTATCAAAGGTACACAGGGTAGCCTATAAAGTATATATATGCTTGATCAGCATCAACATGAGCGTCTTTATGAACGCACATATCTCAGAGATGGTACGAGATAGAGGTTTGACATGTATGGGACATATACTTCTTATACTTGCAGGCAGATAAATTTTTTCATTTTGGCTTGTTAATGTTTGACTCATGCCCCCACCAGAAGAAGTCAGGCGGCGTCAAAGGGAAGGGAGCCAAACACCACTTTCGAAATAAACGGCGGAAACTAGAAAATATTGTTAGATTGTGTGCGGTGGAGCGCCGTCTTGTTGAAACAGAACTTCAACGCTGACAATAAGCATACAAAAAACAGGCGATAAGGTGAGTAAACAGGCATCAGGGAAGAAAAACGGCCAAGGACCGTGCACTAGGCACCAAACTGGTTTTGGAGAAATCTTGAAAACAGAGGCGTAAATACTCGGTCCCATTCAATGTGAAATGGGCACAATTTTTAATTTTAAAAGAGTTGAGTTCACGATTGACTTGGGAATGTAATTAACTATTTATGCAAGTTATGGCTGCCAGATGGGCCGTCGAATATGGGCAACCCTGGTATATCTGCCATAATTTTGTAGATAGATGGTTTATACCTTCTAGCGATATTTAGTAAACAAAATAGTTTATCGATTTGCCGAAAAAATGGTATAGATCGGATGAACTTTACTCAAGTTATGGTCAAAAGAAAGTTCGCTGAGGCAAGGCTAGCTTACTGCGTTCCCAAATGGTCACAGTAGCAGCGCCTTCTATGGGTCGCTAGCTTGCTGGGTGGTGCCATCTATTGGTCAGTTTTCAAAATCCCTCAACCAGCTTAATTCAAAGCAAGTAGTGGTGCCATCTATTGGTCAAGTTATGACCAAAGAAAGTTTGCACTGCTTCTGCAGGTACAGAGTATATTACAGTCGGGCTTGACCTTCTTTCTTACATGTTATTGAAAGGAAGATTGGATTTTGATAGTCAAAAGCCATCCACCGACATCACATATGCTCCTTTGAGCCTGTTTTCGGTTTCGCTTAGGGTTGTCGATATTTCTCAAAATATCAATATCTATAATCTGCCCGTTCAATTATGTGTTATGCCTCTCAGATGTGGGGATTCAGGACATACGAGGAAATAGAAAGACTCCAAAGATATTTCATCAAAAAAGTTATTCGTCTTCCACGTAATTCGCCGAACTACGCAACACACCTAGAACCTGGTCTCCCTTCGCTTTTTACGTATACTCTGGGCTCACATTTTGGATACATGAGAAAGGCGTTTGACCTTCCCGAAAGTCGCCTGGTATACGCTACGGCAAAATTTTTATTGGAACGTCGATCTCACTGCTTTGCCGTTTGGCGCGCTTTGGCTGAGGAGCACAATCTGCAGATTGACCTGTGCGATAAAGCTTCCTGGAAAAAATCTCACAGCAGCTTACTAGGGAGGATTGACTGTAGAAATCGTGCAAATTTTATTGACCAAGCCTACAACAGCTCTAGCAGGATGTTATATAAACGCCAGAATCTCTCTTTGGGGTTAAAGATTACTGCCAACGACAAATCGAACATTTATTTCCTTCGTTTTCCGTGCACGCTGCGAATTGCTCCAACTCAACCATAGATCATATAGAAATACACCCAACGTATGTTCCTCGGCAATCTTCACAGCATTGAAGACAAGACCCATTTCATCGCAATCTGTCCAATTGTGCAGGAAATCAGGGTTGCCCATTGGCGTCTTGGAAAACTGGATCTTCAGCAGTTGATCTCAATCCTAAACGGACCCGACTGGAACACGCTGTACCAATTTTTAAAAGAGGCTTCTCTCTATAGGCAGAGCATTATAGCAGAATATTTCTGATTAATCGTATATTTTATTCTATTTACCATGTACATTTTCTAAAGAAAAGCTGACGGCTACAAGCCATAGCTAAATGTATTATTGTTATCTATTTATTTATTTTTGTTAATCAAAAACTGTAAACTCTGTATTTAAAAATGACCATTACTAATGACCATTGGTAGTGGCCGCTTGATTGTACATCCTTTAAGATATAAGGGACTTAGTTTCTGAAATAAATTTATCTTTTCACTGTAGTACTACCCCAGCCCTTACTTCTCCACGGATCGAAAAGGTAAATTATCTTTTCATACTATATAAACAATTTTCAATTTTCTATTGTACCCGTAGTGAAATAGTTATCTTTAGTTACTGACCTTAAATGGGACCTTAAATGAAGCATAGCTTTTATTCACTACTGTAAACAGCGCTTGACCTAAAGCAGTCCACACAGTTGTCTCCTTTCTACGAAATATATATATTGTATACGAGATATGATATTGCTACCTCCAAATGATTAGTTCTCAGGTGCGATTTTAAGTTGGTTGTATAACCAGATGTTTTCACAGTCTTTGCACATGATTTGCACGTTTAACAGTTATTCTTTATTTTCAAAGTGCCCCTTAAAATCCAATTTTTTGTTCTATAGAAACGACACTCATGAACAATGTGACCATAGCTATTTTTTTTATATAACGCTTATAAAAATATTGATTATCGGAATAACCCTTATCGTCTAACTAAAATATCGATATATCGATCAAATATTGACAACCCTAGTTCCGGTTCGAACATCGCTGAGTTAACTTTCTACATCGTCATCTTCTAAAAGCGATATTGAACGAATTTGGAACCTTAACACCATTATATAGCTTTGTAGTCTATGGAATCAGAGCCCATTATGTATCTTAAAAGCATATTTAGTCACTAAAGATTGAATTTGGAAAATTTCAAGTACTTAGCGGGGAGTTAAAACTAATATGAAAATTGAAGTCAATGGAGTCGATATCTTACAGATTTTTCGAAAGTTCAAAACTAATTTGGAACAAATAAATTGTTTTTGAAAAATAAATTTGGCGGTGATAGTAAAAGGTAAAAAAATGCACTACAATTCTTCCTATACAATACTACATAAGTAGAGAGTATAATTTGAGTACCAAGGCTCATGAAAGAAATTTGTTCTTGAAATCAAACTAAATTCGTTCTTAATTTGGTTTTTAAAAGCGAGATGTGTAAGGATAACTAATTCAGCGAAGCAGCATTGAAAATTGTTGAGTATAGAGTTCAAAATTCTTGGTTGGATCAAAAAATTTGTTCTTGCATCAAGATTTTTTATTAATACCCAACCTCTGACATCGAACATTCTTGATCTAAGCATAAAACTCTCAATATTTTCTCTGAGTGTTTATACAAAAGTATTTGTTGTAGCCTCTTTCTAGATAAACCGACTCATAATTTAAGGAATCCTCGTATGAAAAAGTGACTCTCACTTATCCCATAATATTTATGATTAAATTTTGCATTTATATATCTAAAACGGTTCCGCTGATCTGATGAACAATTCAAAAAAAAAAATTCCGCATACATTTTTGACATTCTTATTCCAGCTAAAAATACGTTCGAAGAAAGTTGACAAAATGGAATCAATGTTTATACACGTACAATATATGCCACCGGTAGATACACAGATCACAGATTTGATATATAATATAGAAACGGATCATAAATAAATTGACACATAAAAAAAGTTGTCGTTTTTAATATGCGCTCGTGCGATCGATAAATATGCCTTGAGGGCGAAAGGCGGAGGAGACGCAGGCATTTGGCTAATTTGCTGGCCATAAATTACAGAGTTTTGGAAAGTTCATTCTCCTTATCATTACGCCTTGCATTCAAAATAGTTTTTATGACTGGCCTCCAATATTCGAATGTCAAACGGGAAATTGCGATTCGTGGCCCTGGCCAAGAAATATCTGCATATACTCGCGCACACTCTCGCACATATCCAAATCAAAATCAAATCAAAAATACCAGAAAATATATACATCATTAGATGTGTGTGCATATATCAGCAAATTAAAAGCTTTTTTGGAATCCATCTATTTATTTGTGATTTAATTGCATTGTTTTCGGTCCGTTAAAAATAAACAAGAAGCGCGTTTTTTTTTCTGTTTCTGTTTTTGTTTGTGTTTATTTTCTTGCCGCCACTTGTTGAGCTGCCTGGAAAAATAAATTGAAAATCGAATTGGCGAAAAACATTTCGTTGTAATAATAAAAACATTTGCGCGAAATTGTTTTCGGATGAATTTTGATGGGCACAGGAAATCCTTAATGAAAGTTTGATGGCGGGGAAGCGGGAGAGGGGAATTCATCTGGCCCAAACATAGCACATTGTTTTTAGAATTGGGTCTTCCTTTTGGTTGTCTTTGATGGATCATGGAGCGCACACATAATGTGGCAAGTTTATTCCACTTTGATTTTCTATTTGGTTATTCAAATCTCACAAACTTGGATTATTTAGGAATAGTTGCATAGTTTTCAAATAGTTTATACAAGTGCCTCATGGCAAATCGCTGAAGAGGGTATCTGTATTATATCTGGAAGCAATAACAATTTAGGCATGGAATGGTAGACAGATACAGTAGACAGACATTAAAATTGAAGTTTTGAAGAAGAATTGCAGGCAGTACAAATGGGTAAGAGGGCATCGATCTCAAATAGAGACACCAGGGGCAGGGGCTGAACACATTTTACTATTCACACCGACACGAGCCAAGCGCATGCTAAGGCTGGTGTCAAGAGAGCAAACAGCTTTTCAGTTACTGGCCAGCGGTCGCTGAAGTAGATGAGAGCTGGTTTTCGCTGACTTTATGGCCTAGCTTTTTGACAAACGCTGATTTAGGCCCAATATCTATCTATCAATACCTTATAAGATCGAACAAAATTCATGAAAGTTTTTGCACTTTTCTTTGTCTTTCATTAACCCACCCTCTAAAAAGAGACTGAAGGTAGGGCATTGCGCAGCTCTGTTATTCTTCCGACAAAGCTAATCAAGGGTACAGATTAAGTTTCAGTTGGGACAAAGTACATTAGCAAAGTGTACACAAAAAAAACAAAAACTTTTCCAAAACATCCCAATTTAATGAGAGGCTTACATTTTGCCTGAATAAATCAAATATTTATTACATTTAGTTCCATGTTATCGCACTTTAAGTGATACGGTGTTAATGTTATCAGTCGACAAAATGAACTTAAAATAAAGCTTGATGCTCATTTGGAACATAAATACCAGGGACGGTAAGAGTCCTAAAAGCCGGGAGGGGCTCAATATTTGTCAACTTTTTCAAGTTTCTAACTTCTTAGGTTAAGAAACATTTTCTTATCAGGAAAAACTGTGGTTTCATCTAGCGCTTGTCACAGTACTTTATAATGTTTAAGTCAAGGAATTAAACCGGAACCGTATACCGAAAAGAAACGATTGAAACTCAGAACCAATACAAGAACCGGAATCATTACTTGTAACTTTTCATATACCGATACCGGGAGAACCGAAAAGAACCTATACATTGTACCGGTACAGTTACGGTTTTAGTATTATTTTTAAATTTCCGTAGCTGCTGGCAAGTCATTTTGTCATAGAGTAGAGCTCGAGAGAAGTGACAACAGATTTTGTTTCTGACGTATGTGCATGTATGTTTCTGTGTAGAAGACTGAAACAAAAACCGCAACGAAAGTAGGTATACATTAGGCGCTCTCTCACTTAAGTTCTGTTTCTGCATGTTCGCTTCCCGCAAAGTCTTAGCCTTCTGTCGCTTTTGTATGCAAAACGAAAGAGCTCAGTAGTAAAGCCTCAGGGGAAACTGCAACAAGCAATTAATTTGTTAAGGAATTGAACAATCGCTTAAAATGCCAAGGCAAAAATCAAATGTGTATCGGCAGTATTTCGCCTTTGACATTGAAGAATGTTTGAGGCTTACGAATTATTTATATATACGTACATATAAAATGATGCTCAGTCTAATGCACATATGTAAGCTTCGAGACTTTTCTCCATAAAGAAGGCAAAAATTCTACCACGTCTTCAGACGTAGAGGCTGATGATATTTTTGCTGCATATAAGGATATAAATAAAGCAACCACTCAATATTCCGAAAGCGTAGTTAACGTACAAATGGAAATTTACAAGTTAGCTAATTTTCCAGAACGAAATATTATGGACTGGTGGAAGATACATGGAAAAGAATTCCCGATACTGGAAAAACTGGCACGAAACATTTTATGCATCCCAGCATCCAGCGCGTCCAGCGAAAGATGTTTTAGTAACATCTCCAGCAGGATCAAAGTAAAAGGCGAAAATGTGGATGCCATATTATTCCTACATTCTAATGAAACCGACTCTACTTAAAAGACACTGCAAAACATTATACAGATTACACCTCTCACTTGTTAATATGAATTATTATTATACAAAAATAATATACAAAGTATTACAAACATCACCAAAATCTTCCTGATTCTTCTTGTACTATATAAATTGTATTTAATTTATTTAATAAAATTAAATCTTTATTGTCATAATCATGGTAATGTAGTTTTGTGTGATCATTTGTGGCTTTGAAAATCAGTTTCTTAAACATTTTGCGGTATATGGAGATCCCCCATCTGCAAATGGCGTTAATTAATTGATCCTGGCTTGACTGGAAGTAAATTTAATTTGGAATTCTTACTATTTGAATCCTCTAGGGTATTTTTCCGCTATTTTTATTGATTTGTCAGTCACGGAAAGTGGTTTGAAACATTCATTATGATCTTGGCTATGTTCTTTAGCATCATCAATGGTGTTTATCGCGGTTCAGTATTGTTATAATCATGGTAATGTTGTCTAGTGTGATCATTTGAGACCTGGAAAAGCAGTTTCTTAAGTACTTAGCGGTTTTATTACCATGGAGATCCCTAGCTTCACATAATGAATAAATATATACTTTTTAAAAAAAACACAAAATTCGCTATACTTTTTGAACAAACCTCGCATAATAATTAAAATACTTGCCTCAGTACGATTAAATTTGTAAAACGATGCTACGAGTAATACTCAGAAAATACTCACGAGTAGTAATCAAAACAAGTAAGACCGTTGCAGTCGAGTAGCCCGACTTCAATATACACTGTACAATTGAAAACGAGAGCGTAAGTTAAAATCGGCTCTAACCGACTTCGATAAACCCGTTACTCATGAAAAAACATGTTTAACAGTGCTCCTGCGTAACTTGTGAACCGTTTATCCGATCTTTATCATTTCTTCGGCAAATCGATTCATTTTGCTAATTACTAACTATCTCTAGAAAGTACGAATCGTCTATCTTCAAAACTGTGGAGATATAACGTTTTTTCCAAATTGCGGGGGCGGGAGGGGGCGTGGCCAAAATTTGAAACAAACTTGATCTGCGTGCAGATAAAAAAAGCATTTGTCCCATACATGTCAAACCTCTATCTTTACCATCTCTGAGATCGACGCGTTCATACAGACAGACGGACGGACATGCCTAAATCGACTCGGCTGTTGATGCTGATCAAGAATATATATACTTTATAGGGTCGGAAATGTTTCCTTCTCCCTGTTACATACATTTGCACAAATAAAAAACTCTTTTTACCCATTTTTAATGGGTACAGGGTATAAATACTCGTAATCATACAAACGATTACAAAACGATGTTGTACTCAAAAAATGAGTACTTTTTACCTGTAATCATACGATGCCGGAATCACTCGTGCAGCTCTCTAGTATTTATATTTTTATATCCCACATGGACTTCTTAAAAATCACGAATCAAGCACAGGAAAAGAAAACTGCTGGTTTCAGGTGCATTGATGAATGGCTTAAGCCAACAAACAAACTATTCGAGATGCTTGGTTGATGGAAGGCCGTTTGCCCTGATTCCAAATTCTACTGGGTTGTGAATTATATTAACCCGCAATGACTTCGGAACGCAGAACGTATATATTTATTATATCTCCGCTAAGAAATCAGATGGACGGAAATACATTGACCGCTATTATGCTTCTAAGAATTTTATTATATATGCAGTTTTCAATATAAAGTGGATTATTTAATTAGTATAAATCCAGATTTTCACCTCAATCTGCCTTCATTTAAAAAGGTGCATAAAATCCATTGTTTTATAATCACAATCGATTTCTTTAACTGCATGACCATGGCCATGACCATAATGCTGAGAACAATCTCGGCGAAATAATTTTTGAAATTGCTCTGCCCGGAAATAAAAATTATCTGAAATATTGTACCTCTATATACAGCTTACATTATTAGGAAATTGGTACTATACTTTAGGCATAACAGAGCCTACAATTTTTTGCCTAAATTTTGACGATATAGTCCACGTTTGAGCTGTTCAGGTAAAAAATTACCTAAATTGTTCAATTATAGTCCATTTTTGTGTTTAAGGCTTACCGTTTCCTAAAATCTAGGAAGAAAATGTTTCTGAGTGCAGAGAAGTGTCATAATGGTTAGGTTGAGATGGCTAGGGACAGTAAGACTGTCCTTACACTTAGGCCAAGATTGGCCCATTGCGATAACATATTATTCCCTATTTAAGCCAGGGGTGGAGGGGGTCCTCCGGACTGAACCATTGTGACGCCGTTAAGTAGTAATTTACCTACTTTGTAGCAAATTTATTAAGTTTGAGTAACGTTAAGTTTTGTAAAGACTCGGAGTTTTATGAAAACAAACTTGTGAATTTTTTATGGCCAACTCATGTACACATACATGTGTATAGCTTGTTTACCCACTTCTGTTCATTTTACCGGTTCATATCGGTATGTACCGGTATACCGAAACCGAATACCAAAATAAAATAGAACCAAAACAGATCCTTTTACCGAAACTTATGTTCCGGAAAACCGAAATTGGATTCTGTTTGATTCCCTGGTTTAAATGCATTCGGAAACATTTATACATCATTCTTTATTATGCACAAATCTGGATTTTTAAGCATAAAACTGGACTGATTTAAAAAAATCAACAGTTTGGAATGAAGTGCCCAAAGGGAGTTGGTTAAAAACATACAGGTACATATATTAGTTTTTGATCAGAAAGATACATTTATTTAAGTTATTAAAGGAACGATAAAGTTTTTTAAGAATGTTTGGTTAATAAGAAGTTTGAGTCCTATTTTAGTATTTGAAGTTGTTTATCCAAGCAACTAAAAGTTCTTTAAAAAATTTAAAATCGTGTTTAATATATTTAAACCGTGCTTGAAATCAAGAATTTAGTGATTTAAAGCAAAGCTTTCAAATCAAGAATTTCGTACTCAAATTAGGAATTTTCTTGCTTATCGAAGTTTAGAAACGGAAAATTCTTGTGTCTGTGAATTAATATTGCAAAATTATATAAATTGATGTTTTCAGTTTCGTTTCGAACGTTTAAAAATTTCTGAATATTCCAAATTGCTTGGCCGAACTGATAAATACAAATGAGCCAAATGGAAGTAGTTAAGCCTAAAGAATGAGAGGCCCATAATCAAATGGATATCAAACTGAGCTCGAAGAAAGACTGCAGAGATGATCATTTTTTGTTTTCTGAAGAAGTATATGTCCCATACATGTCAAACCCCTATCTTTTACCATCTCTGAGATCTCTTCGTTCTTTATCGACTCATCTGTTGATGCCTAATAAGGTCGGAAATGATTCCTTCTCCCTGTTACATACTTTTGCACAAACTTAATAAACGCTGTGTACCTTTAGTACTTCCCGTTCTCTGTTTTTGAATCAGAAGAATATGAAAATAGGAAGACTTAGATTTGTCACCTTTTTCTCCTCTCACTTACCGTCGGATCCGAGCACCTGGGACACTTGCACGTAAATCCCTTCTTCATCTTCAGGAACAAGTGACGCGCTATATTCCCCGTAAATAGTTTCGTATACGTTGTGGTTATCTCCTCGCCCTCAACAATATCAACGGAAGCGCGCACAATCATATTGTTGGTCTTCTCCTCAAAGGTGTAATACGAGTTGGGTATGCAGTCATGGTTCATGACACCAAACAGCGGATACAGGGCCCGATAGTTGAACTCCTGGTTGTCGTTGGTGCGATCCGTGGTCTTGTCAAAGCCATTTGTGCGCAATACCGCCACCGTGCGATTCATAATCTCGATGAGCTTCTTGTCGGTGGGGAATTGTTTGAAGCATTTGGCCGCGTTGCGCACTTCGGTGCGGTGATTGTTATCGAGATTCGCCTGCAGGCAATAGACCAGATCCCGCTGGTCTTTGGTCAAATTGATGGCACGGGCCACGCACAGCAGCCGAATGATCACCGAATTGGCCACATCCGGCTCATTGGGGCCCCACGACTTCAGCAGGTCGCAATCCGTCTTGTGCTGCTTCTTCTTGGCGCACAGACTGCACACGGGCAGGCCACAGCCCTGGCGACACATAAATCTGGTGTCGGGCAACATCTTGAGGCACACACTGCACGCATTCAGCGAATCCTCCTCGTGGGCAGCCAGCCCAATGAGCAGGGGGCTGTCGCGGAAAATGATTTCGCCACGCTTCAAGTTTCGGGTGGCCATCACACCACGTCCCGCTATCTTCGAGACGCCCACCTCCCAGGCGGGATCCTTATCCTTAAACGGAGCCAGATGCAAATCCAACAGCTCCGAGGTGCGTTTCGGGCAAATCATGGCGATGCAGACAAACAAAGAGAACACGCAAAAAAAAAATGTTGCAAACAAAAAAAATATAAACAAGGGTTGGTTGTCGGGCTGGCGGGGGCCTTTCGAACTCGATCTCCGCTGATGATCTTTAGCTTCTCGATCGCGATCTCTTTCTCGCTCGCTGTTTTTCTCTATTCAGACGCGTTTTTCGCGACTGCCGTGGGCAAACTGTCGCCGTTTTCCAGCCTTACATGACTTTTTATGTGAAAAGTCTCGCGAAAATTGGGGGAAAATTCGTTTCGGCGTTCGCAAAAGATCACGAACAGCCAAACAAGCGAGCACCGTGGTGCGAAAATCAATTTCAAAGTTGAAAGCAATTTTGTGTCTCATTAAACTAAAATTCAATTCCAAAAGATAATTCTAAAAATATAACGAAGCTGACTTTGGTCTACACTGCTTGATTTGTGAGCATTTTTGGCAAATGCTGTTAAGAATTAATACTCCTTTCGGGGTTTTCCAATCAATTCCTATAAAAGGAAGAAGAACTTAGAAAGAAATTAACATCAATACTTTAAGGGTTCAAAAACGGTTCCTTCTGTTATGATAAAATCTAAGGCCAAAAAGTAAGAGTGAAAATAGAGCGACATAAACTGACTCTGATCTGCTTCATCGACCGCTGCCCAGCGACTGAAAAGCTGATGGTTCTCTTGTCGGTGCTATTAGGGAAATGAGTTTGGCCCGTGACGCTCATTTTCCAACCTATAATTCCTATGACAGCTATAAGATATAATCATCCGATTTGGACCAAAATTTGCAAATCTGGGTGAAAGCATATCATATTAGTAATGGCCAAGTTTGGGGACGCAGACATTGAAAACAAACAAGGGTTCTCTCTTAGACCCGTTTTCCGACCGATGGTTCCTATGAAAAGAAAAAGTTTTTCTTACTTAGATTTTTTTCAGACTTTTCTTTTCTATTATCAAACTTGATTACATTATGAAAAGGCTTAGAAAACTAATAAATAGGAAGTTTGGGGAGGCTTGCGTTGAAACAAACAAGTTTTTCTCACTAAAACTAGTTATAGTCATCCGATCCGTCCGGTTCCGTTAAATGTGCAGCTTATTTGCTTTAAAACTGATGAAGGAGATAGCATAGAAACAGACGAACGGACGGACATGGCTATATCAACTCAGCTCGGCGTGCTGATCTAGAATATATATACACAGAAAAAAAATAAAATCAAATCAAAAATAAAATCAAATCAGTATTTCAATATAAGTTCAATAATATCAATATTTTCATATCAAAGTGAAACAATTTAATATTAGGTTGATACTAAGAATATTATATTGAAATGTGAAATAATCAAAGTGATATGAAAAATGCCCTAGTGATATGATTTAAGATCAAAGTAGACATCGAAAACCTGAAAACAAAAAGAGACACATACAGGCCTGTTCCCGTTTTCGATTCCGATCAAATCATGCGGAATCGGAATTCGTTAAATGAACTCGCTTCCAAAAACGACTGTGGTCTTCGGTCTTTTTTACTTCAAAACCCCATTTACCATCATTAAACCCTCTTGATGACAAAAAGATTCACTCGAATTCTTTAATCGTCTGTTAGGAAATCACATCACTTACCAATTCCGATCAATCAAATTCGGAAACGGGAACAGGCCTGATAGTGTTTCTCGAATCAAAGAAAGACAGCTTTAGTCTATCTCGAAAAGCAAAAACAACTCACAAAGCTCTACCGCAGCGAGCGCAAAAGTGAGTGACAATCGTTTTTTCTTCGGTAACATTTCGAAAAAAAAGTAGTATGCCCTCCTTAAAAAAAAATGGGGAAACAACCTTATCGCGTGCTTGCTCTGCCTTTGCTTTTGACTGATCTCGCAATAATATATATTTATTATATTTTTTATTTTATTTTTGTAATACCTTTACAGTTTAAAATGGAAGATATAAAACGTTTTGGAACTGATCAAAAAACGCTTTGAGCTAATTTATGTTTTTTTTTTGGAGTGTGGACTTGATTTGGACCGCCTTAATGAGGCAGTTAATAGAGCAGATTTTTCCTTTGATTTTGTAAAAATAAATTAATAAATTGGTTGGGAAAGATGGGTGGTAGTGATCATAGTTTTGTTTTTCGAACATATTTTCGACAAAAATCAATCATTTTTCGTTCTGTAAATTTTGTATTTTTGTTAAAAGCTGCATGTTACTTTGCTCATCATTAGTTTTAAAAAATTTTTCATTTCATATTGAAACAAAAGTGATTTTTTGACATTTCGAAAAATTGTGGAGGGTTGTGAGCCACCCATTTAAAAGTTTAAAATTCGTTGTTTTGCAAGCAATTTTTCTTTATTTATTGAAAAAATTAAAAAATTTTCTCATATTCTGAATTAAGAAATATCTATGAAAAGTGAAAATTGATTGTCGGCAGCCGGCTTGTTCTCTTTTATATACGAGCACGTTTTGCTGGTGATGTTCTTTTCTTTGCCTTTAATGTTTTTTTCTCTTTGGAGCATTTTACTTCTGT